>VSMD01010505.1:0-86526 GCA_008750895.1 Mirza zaza
GGCGTCAGCCTAGCTCACAGCAACCTCAAACTCCTGAGCTCGAGCAATCCTGCTGCCTCAGCCTCCCGAGTAGCTGGGACTACAGGCATGCGCCACCATGCCCGGCTAATTATCTTTTTATATATATATTAGTTGGCCAATTAATTTCTTTCTATTTTTATAGGAGAGATGGGGTCTCGCTCAGGCTGGTTTTGAACTCCTGACCTTGAGCAATCCGCCCGCCTCGGCCTCCCAGAGTGCTAGGATTACAGGCGTGAGCCACCGCGCCCGGCCCCCTGTATATTGCTTGTTTTTAAAAAGTTGGGTTGAGCAGGCTGATCTCAGTAAATTTGGGGATAAAACAAAAGGGCAAGCGCATGGGCACAAGGGGCCAACCAATCAATATAAAGGTCAAGCTCGTGGACAGGTTACGCACCTAGGGTATAAAGGGCTCTGTCCCACAGTGCGTGGGGTCTTTGTCCCAATAGAGGCCGTTGTATCGGTGCTCTGGGACTTAGACCCTAGCTCGAGCTAGTCAATAAAACTCCTTTTGATGATTTCAGCCTCAGTGACCCTGTCTCTTTGTTCTGTGGTCCTACGGTTTCCTGCTCTAACAAAAGTATGTGTTTCCAGCTTTTGGCTCTGCTTCCCATACTGTTAGAATCGTCATCTACAGGCTGCAACCCTTTATGAGAAAGAAAGCTCCATTTCCAAATTTATGAACTTTGTCATTTCTTCAGTCCATAGGGAACACATTCAGATCATAGCTCCTGAGAAACTTCAAAACTACTGATGTCTGGGTCCTACTCTGGGTGATTGTGATTTAATTGGTCTAAGGTATGGCCTGGGCTTTGGAATTTCTTAAAGGTCTCCTGGTGGTTCCAATGTGCAGATCTTGCTGGCTTTGAATTTCTTTGCTGCTTAAGGTAACCAGAAAGTAAGCGCTAGATCTTCACAATCAGGAAGCCATCACCAGTTAACATTTGTAGACCCAAAATAAGTGACTGGGGCAAAAATCTCAATCAATGGAGATTTAGTAAGCATAAATTGAGGACACACCCAGGAAAAACAGAAACTGTAGACAAAGCTGTGGCTGTTTTTCTGAAGGGGAATTTGGAAGTGTCAGTATTTAAAGGCATACAGGAAAAAAAGGTGTGGGGGGTGGGCAGGAGACAAAATGATTACATTCTTGTGAGCCCTAGAAAAAAATCTACATTTTACATAAGGCGAATGTTAGAAGAGAAAAAGGGAATGAAGGAAGCATCCATCAATTATGTAGATGTTCCTCCTTAGGTGAAAGAATGTCTATCTCATTTTTGTTCCGCACCTGTGAAGATAAACTTATAATTCATTATTAGTGTGAAACCAAACAGACTTTAGTTTTAGGAGCTAGATGTAGCATGCAGAGGTAAGCTACAATTTGCATGTCCTTGCTTATGGGAGGCCAGCAAGGAATTTTCTTAATGACTGATCTGTGAGGCTAATTCTTCACAGGTGCCTGAGGCATTTACCTGCTCTTTTGCATAAGGAATTGGGGGGTGGTCCTGAGACTTTTATTTTTTCACACATCCTTCCTACATCACCAGTCTTCTCAGGTCAGATACTTCAATGCTTATTGGACTATGATGGAAGTGTTTGCATATGCTGTTCTCTCACTGGTGGGGCAGGTGTTTCCCACAGAGAGCTACAGGGACAGAGGCTCTGAGATTGGGACAATTACCTAAGATATACTCCAAGGGGAGGAGGCCTTATAGACTTAGCCTTCAGAAGGAAGGCCCTATGTAAACTCCTCTCATCTCCTTCTCTTCAATATGCCTCACTCTTATCACCTTGCATAGCCTTTTCTTCCAGATTTCCTAGCTCTTGTGTTTCTTCACCAAATTCTTCTTTTCCCTACAGATAGACCTCCAATGGTGGTTTTTAATGCGGGTTGTACTGCCCTCTAAGGTGTGGGGAGGTTTTGTTGCTTGTTTTTGGCTTTCACAATAATTAATTAGGATTATTTTAGGCATTTAAGTGGTAGGGCTCAGGATAGTTAGACATTCAGCAACTGTTCCGGGCGCTCCCTCACATACACTCAGGGACATTCTGCATCTTTGACTTTGAATGACTTGCCAGTCATTCATGTAGCTGAAAATCCATTGTAATTTGGATCTAAATTTATTTTAAATATAAACATAAGGTGTTTTATGTATAGTTCTAGTACACACTGAACTTTTCAGGAATGCAACTCCCCTGAAAAGCATGGGATGACCATAACTTGTTTTATTAAAAAATCTTCCAAAAGTTATTTATCATTTTGGAAAATCATGTAACTCTGTTTGTGGTATTTGAATCATACTATGTTACTCAACATACTACGTTACTCAAATAAGTAACTCTGTTTGTGGTATTTGAATTACCATTATAACATGACTGTATCATTCTGAATTTATAGGTGTTCCATTCAAGGTGAGATATATCGAGATACAAGCATGTGAATACCACATCGTGTCTTCTTGGATGCTATGCCCAAGGATTTACATATCTATAAACACACAGCATTTAAATATAAATCACCTTCCTTCTATAATACTATTCCTTTATATCTCTTAAGAACATTTTATTAATTTTTAAATTGTGTGTGGAGGTTAAGTTACATTATTTATGAATTATATATCAGGATAATATAAAGAACATTAAAATATGTGTTATAAAAAAGGAGCGTTTTAGTTCAGGTTGCTATAACAAATTACCATAGACTAAACAACATTTATTTCTACAGTTATAGAGGCTAGAAGTTCAAGATGAGGGTGCCAGCATGGTCTGGTTCTGATGAGGGCCCTCTTTTGGGTTGCAGGTGGCTGATTTCTTCTTGTGTTCTTACATGGTGGAGAAAGCCTAGCTAGCTCTCCTGTTTCTCCTCACAAGGCGACTAATCCTATTTATGCGTACCCCACCCTTATAACCTAATTACCTCCCAAGGATCCCACCTCCAAATACCAACACATGGGGATTAGAGTTTCAATATATAAATTTTTTTGGGGGGGGACGACACAAACATAAAGTCCATTGCAAGAAGTGTTGGGACCGATGGAGTATGTGGTAATGGAGGCTTCTAAGGAAGGAAGGTGGGAGCTGGCTCAGTTAATAGAGAAAACAGGATGCCCTCAATTCTAAGCTGAAGCTCATTTATTACCTGGGACTCCAGGGTACCTCCCTAAGGAAAATAATAATATTTTCTAGACGACAGCTAATCTGTTTTACATAAGGAAAGCGTATTTCTTCTTCTACTGTCTATTTGATCCTGCTGTTTATGAAATGGCACTCACATTATCATCCTAAGGGTCAACTGTCTATTTCCTGAGCCTGGTTCCATCTCCACAGAAAAGGTTCTGCATTAGCCAATCAGGATGGTTCCAGATAGATTCTTTGCGATCCATGGATCTCTCTTCGGATCAATGGGAGCCGAGGGGCTTGCTCTCAGTTTACCCGGCTTTAATTGTTTGATGTCTGCACTTAGTTACAGGCCATTGCTTTGAATTTTCAGCCTCCTTTAAATTCTATATCCCCAAAGGAATTTTAGGATGAAATAAGAGTCCAACTATCTCTGATACTAGGAAAAAGGTGTAATAACTTTTGGCAGTGAACATGCCAAAATCTTTTTCAAGAAATGATGTCTAGGCCGTGCCCGGTGGCTCACGCCACTAATCCTAGCACTATGGGAGGCAGAGGTGGGAGGACTGCTTGAGCTCAGGAGTTCGAGACCAGCCTGAGCAAGAGTGAGACCCCCATCTCTACTAAAAATAGAAAAAATTAGCCAGGCGTGGTGGCGCATGCCTCTAGTTGGCGCATGCCAACTAGTCCCAGCTAGTTGGGAGGCTGAGGCAGAAGGATTGCTTGAGCCTGGGAGATTGAGGTTGCTGTGAGCTAGGCTGACGCCACTGCACTGTAGCCAAAGCAAGACTCTGTCTCAAAAAAAAAAAAAAAAAAAAAAAAGAAAGAAAATAAACGGTGTCTGAAGATAGAAGAAAGACGAAAAGTAGCAAAAGAGAAGAGTAATTTGGTAGAGCGGGAAGCCTGAAGGACTGAAGAAAAGAGAACCAAGGAGGGCAAAAGGAAAAGAAAAACAATAAATTAAACTCAGGCACCAGGAAAGGCTGCTCTGGGCATTCGCATGGCCGCCCCGGCATCTGCCACTTCCGCGGCCCCGCCTGGCCCTCGGCTGCCCGCCAGCCCCGCGGCTGCCGCGCCCGCCCGGCCAGCGCGTCTCCGCCGGCGCGCCGTCCCCTCCCCGCGGCCCCGGCTCCTCCTCCGGCTGCCACACTGTCCCCTGGCAGAGCCCAGGGCCGGGTTCTGCTTCCTGCTGCCGAGAACTCGCACGTCCCCAGCCAAGCGGCCCCCACTCGCTCGGGGCAGGGTCCGAGCGCAGGTGGAGCTTGCCCTGGCCCCGGGCTAGGCCGCTGGGCCGGAAGAGGAGAGCAGGAGGGAAGGGCCCGGCGGGCCAGTGAGGAAGCCGCGGAGACTCAGTGGAGCGTGAGCCCGGGTGCGGGCGCATCCGCCCCGCTCCTCCAGGCCCCTCTGGGAGGGCAGAGTGTGTGAAAAAGAAGGTGAGAAAGGGGGAGAAGGCTGAGGGAAAGGGAGGGACAGGGGATGGAGGGACACAGGAAGAGATACCTAGTGAGAATCGGTCCCTCTTACTTCCCTGCCCTAGATGCTTGTTGGAAGGGGAGTAGCTGCCACCAGCAAAGGGTAGCATGAGCAGTGTTCCTAATAACAGAGACCCAGGGTGTGTTAGCTATGCGGGACTGTCATACAGCCACTTAAAAGAGAGGCGGGGAGGCCGGGCGCGGTGGCTCAAGCCTGTTATCCTAGCTCTCTGGGAGGCCGAGGTGGGCGGATCGTTTGAGCTCAGGAGTTCGAGACCAGCCTGAGCAAGAGCGAGACCCCATCTCTACTATAAATAGAAAGAAATTAATTGGCCAACTAAAATATATATAGAAAAAATTAGCCGGGCATGGTGGCACATGCCTGTAGTCCCAGCTACTCGGGAGGCTGAGGCAGCAGGATTACTTGAGCCCAGGAGTTTGAGGTTGCTGTGAGCTAGGCTGATGCCACAGCACTCACTCTAGCCTGGGCAATAAAGTGAGACTCTGTCTCAAAAAAAAAAAAAAAAAAAAGAGAGGTGGGTATTAACGTGCTAACACGGCAAAGTCTCCAAGATATTCTAAGTGCAGAATAGCTTCTACGGTATCATCCTGTTTGTGTAAAGCAAAAGTGGTGGTGGTGGAGGAGGTATATATGTATTCATATATGCATAGAAAGTGTCTGAAACTTATTATAAAACTATTAGCAATGGTTATCTCTAGAGAAGGACAAAAAAAAAAAAATTAACTGTCCTTATTTTCTGTTACCTTAATTTTTGAGACCTCTTTTTTTTTTTTTTTCAATCTTGAGTCAGTTCTGAGATTCCCCACTCCATTCTTTGGGGACTTGTATATTGCAGACATAAGGAAAGTGTACAAGGTACATCAGTCTTGATGTGTTTGTCCACACTGACGTCCAGGGAGATACTGTTGTCTTTTCTGGTCCTGGACGGTTAGTCTATTCAAGTCTTCTTGCAAGTCATCTACATTCTTGTCCATAAGCTCATTCACACTTAGGTTTAGAGTGGTTGGTTTACCAGGATGATTCCTGAAATATTTAAATGTGAATGGGAGATAAGCCTTTGTCCAAATAAATAAGTAAATGCCTTCCTAATGGTATAATTCAAGCATTCTGTCAGGTGGAGGTTCTTAATTTGCAGTTGATGGAGATCTTGGGAGATCCATGAATAGGCTCCATGGACTCCCTAAAAATTGAGTGAAAACAGTATATGCTACTAGCGGGTGTTTGTGTGTGAAAAAGCTCCATAGCTTTTACCAGATTCTCAAAAGCCTCTGAACCCCACTAACTAGGAATTGTAGAAACAATGGTGAACAAGTCTAAAAGGGTCTCTGTCCTCAGGAACTTACAGTCTAGTGGGAAAAAGACAAACAGGTGATGTATTCTTATGTGTGATAGGGGAAATACGGGTGTTGTGAGAACAAGGACAAGATCACCTAAACCAGACTGGGGACTAGGTGTCAGCAAAGGCTTCTTGGAGGAATTGACTATGAAACTGAGGCCTCAGAGTGAGAGGAAAGTGGAGCTTGGCCTTATAAAGGAGGGTTGGAGGAGGGGTGGTGGCCGTTGAAGGAGGAGTCTTCCAGGGATCTATCTGTGCAAAGGTCCAGAGTGAAGAGATATGTCAGCAATTCATAAGCTGAAAAGAATTTGTGTGGTTGGCTGGGCCCGGTGGCTCATGCCTGTCATCTAGCACTCTGGAAGGCCAAGGCGGGAGGTCAGGAGTTTGAGACCAGCCTGAGCAAGAGTGATACCCTGTCTCTACTAAAATAGAAAAATTAGCCAGGCATGGTGTTACAGGCCTGTAGTTCCAGCTACTTAGGAGGCTGAAATAGGAGGATCACTTGAGTCTGGGAGTTTGAGATTGCTGTGAGCTAGGCTAATGCCCATGGAACTCTACCCAGGTGACAGAGTGAGACTCTGTCTCAAAAAAAAAGAAAAGAAAATCAGGACAGTTGCATCATGGAAGCCAAAGGAAAAGAGTGCTTCAATGAGAGAGTAATCAACAATGTCATATTCTACTTAAGGGGTGAAATAAGATAAAGGCCAAGATGTATAGGAAGTTAGGTTGTTCACAATGTTGAGTTGTGAAGGGAGAGGAATTTATAGGTGCCACATAGTGGTGGGACTGGTGGGGGCAGAATCCCATTTAGACAGAAACTCTTTAGAGTGAGTAGGAGGAAAGGAAGTTGAGGTGGTAAGTATAGACAACTTGATCAAAATATTTGTTTTTCTGGAGCTAAGAATCCAGAGTCCAGATTATACGTGAGGCCCCTCCACTAAGTAGGGATCACACTGATAGTGCTGGGGGGTCCCCCTATGAAAAGACATATCTCTTCCTCTCTAGCCATTCCTTTTTTTAAAAATTTAATTTTCCTGATCTTAAGTCTCTGCCTTACCTTTTCCCTCACTCTCCCCTTAGAATACTCCCTGGATGAAGCCAGTCCTGTGAAAAACAATATTGGTGGTTTTCTACCTGCAGATCATTGACATTGCCAGGAAGGCTTTGGGGAAGATATGTTCCTAGTACAAATACATGCATAGTGCAACCAGGTGCTCATTGTTGTCTATGTCTCTTTCTAGGTATATACTAGTTGAGTTTCGGCCATGGAGAAACTCCCTGGGCATGAGTCTGCCTACCCAGACATCCTCTCCTTGGAGAACCGGTGTCTGGCCATGATTCCTGATCTGAAGACCATGGAGAAACCACATGGACGTGTATCTGCCTACCCAAACATCCTCTCCTTGGAGAACCGGTGCCTGGCCATGCTTCCTGATCTGAAGACCATGGAGAAACCACATGGACATGTATCTGCCCGCCCAGACATCCTTTCCTTGGAGAACCGGTGCTTGGCCACCCTCCCCACTCTAAAGAGCACTCTGTCTGCCAGTCCCTTGCTCCACCGTCTCCAGACATCTCACATGTTGCAAGCTGATTTGTACAGCCTGAACACCAGCAATTGCCTGCTCTCTGAGCCTCCAACTTGGAGGCTGGCCACGGGGACAGTTCAGGCAGCAGCTTCGGTAATAGCTCCAGGGACTCATCTTCACTCTGGCCATGTCTGTTGTATGCTCTTGTTACTAGCTTTCAGGGCCTCAGTTTCCCTCTGTGCTGTTTTGTGTCTGGATACCCTTATTCCTCAGAGCCTTTTCTGAGGTGCCCTTTTACCCCAAGGCCATCTTCATCAGGATCATTGCTCTTACTGCATATCTAGTTTGGAGATTCTAGACAATAGGTCAAAATCAGGTCCTGTCCCTAGAAAGCCTCTGCTTGGGAGAGCCATCATGATACTATGATAGCAGAGTCAATCAGGTGCTTTTGAGATCAGTCCTGAGACGCATCTGCTAAGTAATTTTCCAATGGCCCTGTCAGGGCCTATGCCAGGGCCCACTTCCCCATGTGTGCATGTGCGAACACACATACACTTGTACACATCTACATAAGCACATTAGTATATAGTTCAGAATTAGTAGACGGATGCACATTGCTTCTCTGTATACTTGTGGTTTGGGCTGAGGGAAAAGGGTAATATAAACCCTATACTATCATTGCCAATTTCAAACTTTGTAACCTTGGGCAAACTCTTAACCCATAGAGCCTTAATTTCCTCACCTTTAAAATGAAGTCAATGAAAATGTAATTCACAGGGTTGTTGTCAGGATTACAACTACTGCCAACTTACGTTGATTTAGGGCTTTGCAATTTGCAAAGAGTCATAAATATGTTATTCTGTTTAGTTTTCCAGTGACCCTATCAGGTTGTGAGTGAGGAAACTGAGGTTAGGAGAGGTTAAGCAGCCCAAGGCTGCTGGAGGATTGATTTGGGACTTGGCACTTTTTCTTCTGACCCCCACATCTTTTTTTGTTGTTTTGTTTTTATTTTATTTTATTTTTTATTTACTTTTTTAGTTTTAGTGTATTATGGGGGTACAAGTGTTAAGGTTACATATATTGCCTATCCCCCCCTACCTCCTCGAGTAAGAGCTTCAAGCATGTCCATCTCCCAAATGTTGCACATCTTACTCATTGTGGTTGTATACACCCATCCCATCCTTCCCCCTCCCACCCTCCCGACACCCGATTTGTTACTCCTGTATGTCCACTTAGGTGTTGATCCGTTAATACCAGTTTGCTGGTGAGTACATGTGGTGCTTGCTTTTCCATTCTTGAGACACTTCACTTAGTAGAATGGGTTCCAGCTCTATCCAGGAATATACAAGAGGTGCTATATCACCATTGTTTCTTAAAGCTGAGTAGTATTCCATGGTATACATATACCACATTTTATTAATCCACTCATGAATTGATGGGCACTTGGGTTGTTTCCACAGCTTTGCAATTGTGAATTGTGCTGCTATAAACATTCGAGTGCAGGTGTCTTTTTCATAAAGTGACTTTTGATCTTTTGGGTAGATGCCCAATAGTGGAATTACTGGATCAAATGGTAGATCTACTTATATCACTTTGAGGTATCTCCATATTGCTTTCCACAGAGGTTGAACTAGTTTGCAGTCCCACCAGCAGTGTAGGAGTGTTCCTCTCTCTCTGCATCCATGCCAGCATTTGTTGTTTGGGGACTTTTTGATAAAGGCCATTCTCACTGGAGTTAAGCGATATCTCATTGTGGTTTTGATTTGCATTTCCCTGATGATTAGAGATGTTGAACATTTTTTCATATGTTTGTTGACCATTATTCTGTCTTTTGAGAAGTTTCTGTTCATGTCCTTTGCCCATTTTTTGATAGGGTTGTTTGATTTTTTTCTTGCTGATTTTCCTAAGTTCTAAATAGATTCTAGTTATCAGCCCTTTATCAGATGTGTAGCTTGCAAAAATTTTCTCCCATTCTGTGGGTTGTCTGTTTGCTCTCTTGACAGTTTCTTTGGCTGTGCAGCTTTTTAATTTGATCAGGTCCCATTTGTTTATTTTTGTTGCTGTTGTGATTGCCTTTGGGGTCTTCTTCATAAATTCTTTGCCTTGGCCAATGTCTAGAAGAGTATTTCCAACATTTTCCTCTAGAATTCTAGTAGTTTCACACCTAAGGTTCAAGTCTGTTACCCAGCGTGAGTTGATTTTTGTGAGAGGTGAAAGGTGTGTGACCCCCATGTCTTAATAGCACCCTGAGAGGTGTATGAGGGGCTCCATGCTCCCAGGCTAGGACTCAATATGGAGGTGAAAGTTGGGGAAAGATCACGGAGCAGCTGGGCAAAGGCTCAGAAGGTTGGGTAGGGAAAGGTGATGTGTGAGAGCACGGAGTCAGGGATGGGACAGATCAATGCTGGGCAGTGAAGGGAGAGGGATTTATAGGTGCTAGATAGAGACGTGGACTCTTTCTATCCCCAGGAGCCTCCTTCAGTCTGTTTCTGTCTGAGTGGCTGTGGATACTTACTGTGATTCGTAACTGCCGCTATCCCCAGGGTCGTCAGTCCTATTCAGAAAAAGAGCAAAAACCAGAAGACAAGGAAGGGGCCCAAATGCCTTTTTATAATCTGAGCTTGGGAGAGGAGGAGGAGGTGGAGGAGCTGGCCCTGAAGCTTATGTCTGGAGTCTCTGAATCTTGTCCTGTGCCTGCTGACCACATCCTTCAGGAAAAGAAGGTGAAAGTTCCAGAGTTGGGAAAAGGTTGATGGAGGGGTTGTGGGGGGTTGGGGAACAAGGTCCCCTCCCCAGATGGAAGGGGCAGGAGGGGGCATTACCTGGGTCTTATTCCTTACTTCCTAATCTTTTTTTCTGGCCTTTCAGTTGGACCCTAAATCTGGGATCCATTCTTTCTGCCCTTGGTCTTGTAAGATAGTCTGCGTGGATGTTTACCTTGGTCCTTTAGTACCTGTCTCCTCTCTTTCTCAATTCCCAGATGGTTCTAATGAGCTTGCTGTGCTCCACTCTGGCCTCAAATGTAAACGTGAAAAATGCAACTGACCCTACTGGGGCTTCCATCTTTCAAGTCTGCAGTGAACTTGCCCCACTGGAGCCTGAGTTTATCCTCAAGGTATTGTGCCGTGAAGGAGGAGATGGGAGTAGACTGCTGGGAGCTGTGAGGGGGTGGGAGGAGCTTCACTTAGGAAGGATCTCTGGGTGAGTCTGAGGCCTAGTCCCTGGGGTTCTGTGAAAGGTGGGGAAAGACTATACTAGGATTGGTTTGTTTGGTAAATACCCAGGGTAAGTACTCAATGCTAGGGCTCAAGGGTCATTAAGATATAATGAAATTTGGATCTGGATTTTAAGGAGCTTGCATTATTATTAGGGAAGCCAAATACTTTCTCTGATATATATCACCAAATATATCTCTGGTATATTAAATATAAACTGGAGTAGTAGATAGTGAATGTTTCTGGAACAGAGAAGAGGGGTAAAATATTTTCTATGAGATTTTGGAAGATGGCAGGTTTAATCAGTGATTTGAACCCTGGGTAAATTTTTGATGGATGTTCATGCAAGTCTTTCAAAGAGGGAAAGGGCCTGGTTGACTTGGAAGGCAGTCAGTGGACTCAGTAGAAGACATGTTGGAAAGGCAGATGAGGGCTACAGTAGGGAGGACTTGGAATGCCAAGCCAAGAGACTTGGGCTTTATATTTTGCAGGCAATATGAAGGGTGCAGAAAAAGCTTTATGCAGGCAGATCTAATCAGTGAGTTAGTTTAGGGCATGAAGCTGTGGGAGATGTGATGACATGCCAACTCTCTCCACCCTGTGCCCTAGGCATCTTTGTATGCCAGGCAGCAGCTGAACGTCCGAGATGTGGCCAACAAAGTCTTGGCCATTGCTGCCTTCTTGCCAGTCTGCCGCCCCCATCTGCGACGGTACTTCTGTGCCATTGTCCAGCTGCCTTCTGATTGGATCCAGGTAGCTGAGTTCTACCAGGTATGGCACTCGTTTTTCCTGTGGTTTGGTCCTCTCTTGGATCCTTCTCCTGCGCTCATTGCATCCCTGGAAAAAATTGTCAGTTTGGCCTCCCTTCAGCTTTCTTCAGTGTTGGTACCCACACAGGACAGCTTCTTCCCATAGCAGGCTGGGTTGCCCAACATGGACAGCATGATTTAGGAGGACTGGACCAAAGTTTGAGAAAAAAATGACCTAAGTCTGGACATCCTGTTTCTAATGAAGAAAACAAGAATCAGAGAAGTCCACCAACTTGCCCAGTACCACAGCACTTGTCATTTTAGAGCTGGGGCTGGGACCTTGATCCTTTTCCTATGCTCTCCTGTAATGTCATGAAGTTGTTTTGTTCTGGAGGATTTGCTTGGGTCTCGCTTCTGATGGTCCTCTCTCTCTCTGACAGAGCCTGGCTGAAGGAGATGAGAACAAGGTGGTGTCCCTGCCTGCCTGCCTCCGTGCTGCTATGACTGACAAATTTGCCCAGTTTGATGAGTACCAACTGGCTAAGTACAACCCTCGGAAGCACCGGGCCAAGAGACACCCCCGCCGGCCCCCCCGCCCTCCAGTCAGTCCCTGCCTCAGCCCTAGTCGTTCACAACCTAGGCCCCTTTTCTCTGGGAAGGGAAGGACAAAGGAACATGCTGATCCTGGGGAGTCCTACACCAGGGACAAAAGGAGTTGAAATAATCCAGAGGACCTGGGTAGGGCTGGGGCCAGAGAGAGCAGGGCAGGCCTCTTTCCTAGCTGGCTTCCTTTTAGAGGGACCTTGGGGGCTATTGGAATGGATCTAACCAGTGGCAACCTCCATTTGCCTTTTCGAAATTCTTCTCCTGTTCCTGCAGAAGACGGGATATCAGTTTTCTGAGAGAGGTTTTCCAAAGCAACTTTGGTTTCTTAAAGATCAACAGACAAATGTGAGTCCTTTTTTCTGGGGTTGTATATGTGCATGTACAATCTCTTCTGGACTAGTATTTAGAAACAAAATTCCATTATATTTAGAAATACTAATAGTGAGTATGGTAGGCACATGCCAATTTACTGCCTGGGGTTTTTCAGCCATGATTAGGGGGTCAGGTTCTGAGAGAACTGGGAAAACTCGTGGTTTTCCCCCCATTTCAGTCTCCTTGGTGTTATAGTTTACTGACAGGTGACATGTCCAGTTGGGTAGGAGAGTTAAAAACATTATGAAATGTCTACCTTCCATGGGAAGTTTTAAAAATAAACCAAACAAAATCTGTTTGCTTGAATGAGGCATTGTACTTAGTAATTAAGGGCATAGAATCTGGATTCAAATCACCTGGGTTTGAGTCTCACCTTTACCCCTTGCTGGCTATAAGACCTTGGTCAAATGACATAACTACTCTTGCCTCAGTTCCCTCATAAATAAAACGGGGATGATGGCAGAACCTACATTATTGGGTTGTTGTGAGGATTAAATCAGTTACTATATTTAAAGTATTTCTAACAATACCTGGCACCAAATAAGTGTTAGCTATCATCAACGTAATCATTATTTTCTTTATTTCTTTATTTTTTAGAGACAAGGTCTTGCTCTGTTGCCCAGGCTGGAATTCAGTAGTATAGTCATAGCTCACTGTAACCTCAAACTCCCTGCCTCAAGTGATCCTCCCGCTTTGGCCTCCCAAAGTGCTGGGATTACACAGTGGCATGACCCATTGTACCCAGTCCATAATCATTATTAAAACAGATTATTAGGAAATTGTATGTTAGCATTGGAAGAAAAACCACATTCTCAGTTGGTCAACTGGTCTTTTCTCTTCATCCTATAAATATATCCTAAACTTAGCTGTTCTACCATAGAAGATTCTGAAAGCCAAATTCTTTCTGTTTTTAAACTCCTCACAGCTTGCATTGTGCTGATGCTTCCATTTCCCTGTTTAGAGTCTCCGTGATTTAGATAAGAGCGGCTTTTCCTTTTCCCTCCCTCTAAGAACAAGGGTGTTCTCTGTTCATTCTGCCCCCATCTTGTTTTTCATAGCCCAGCCACCCCACAATAACCACTGTTAGTCCAGACTTGCGTGAATGAAACGGTGACCCCAACGAGCTGCTTCCTCCTGCTCAGATGGGCACTGTTGTTGCTGGAGATGTGTGCCTTCTGTTCCTGCTCCTTGCCCAAACCTATTTTGAAGAAAGCAATTACCTCATAGATATAGGGTAGTATCAGGCTCTGCTTGCTAAGGAAAGTGTCCATGGTCATGAATGAGTCCCCTGAGGGATGTGGGGATGTTTCCACAGTTTGAGAAGGACTACAGTGGAGTAGCAAAGAAAAAGGATCAGCCAAGGTTCACGCTGAAGAAGTTGGTACAACGATTGCACATCCGGGAGCCTGCCCAGCACGTCCAAGCCCTTTTGGGGTACAGGTGAGAAGCTACATATATATTCCATCTGGGTAACCGTTTGACTTTTCAATGTCCATGACCCCAATCATGGTAGTTCTCAACCCCAGTAAAGACTTGGGGCAGATGTGGCCTGGAAACATGACTGAGTGGCTTAGACAGACTCACTTTTTCCTTTTCTGAGTTATTTTCTTGCCAGCTTTGATAGGCTCCTTCTTCTCTGTCCCAGATACCCCTCCAACCTGCAGCTTTTTTCGCGAAGTCGCCTCCCCGGGCCGTGGGATTCCAGCAGAGCTGGGAAGAGGATGAAGCTTCCTACACCAGAGACCTGGGAGCGGGAGCTGAGCCTGCGTGGGAACAAAGCTTCTGTCTGGGAGGAACTAATTGGTAGAGTGGCCTTGACCATCACGTTCCCTTCTACTCTTCCCCTCCTGATTTATACCTCTACATTTTAGACCCTGACTAGAAGACTTCTATGGCATGATACAGTTACTCTTTTGCCTGATAGTTGTATCACTGAAAACCATTGGATTTATAAGGTCTGTCATTGACCACACCAAAGTGCACAGTAGTACCTGCTTTGAGTAATGTTGGCATCATAGATTATCATTCCAGATGTGGTGAGGTGATGCACAAGTATTTATCAACATATGACACAAGTGGTACCTTCTCTCTGACTGCACTTGTATCAATATCTGTGTTAACTCATTCCAAACAAGGTAGGAGCAGAATATGGCATATTGGAATGCCTACAAGGTAGGAGCAGAATATGGCATACAAGGTAGGAGCAGAATATGGCATATTGGAATGCCTACAGAAACTTACATTTAGGACATGGAAATTTTAAGAAATTTGCCCATCCTGATAAAGGAAAAAAATTCAAATCAGGGAATAACCAAGTTGCCATCAATCTGGTCTTTCTCTCTGCTTTTTGTTATATTTTTTAACTATAGAAGGCTCTTTCTATATCATATGTCAATTCCTCACTTCATCCATCTGGAATTTTGTACATGGCCTCTGAACTTCTTGCTCTGGTCTCTGACCTCTGTCTCATTATCCCTCATTTGCTTTTCTCACCCTGTGCCCCACCTTCCACAGAAAATGGGAAGCTTCCCTTCATGGCCATGCTTCGGAACCTGTGCAACCTGCTTCGAGTTGGAATCAGTGCCCGCCACCACGAGATCATTCTCCAGAGACTCCAGCACGCGGTATGTGTGTGGGGCAGGTAGGCATGGGGCCAGCAACTAGGTGCGGGTGTGGAGATGCCACTGCTGTTCTGGAGGCCAGGCTTTTCCAGGTGGCTGAGGAAGGTCACAGCCACCAAGCTGTTTCCATGTGGGCTGTAAATAGGTATGGAAATACAGATAGGTCGGGGGCGGGGGGGACATGTTTGGAGGTTCAGTCAATCCTTTGAGAAGTCAGTAGAGTATAAGAACTTTCATTTTTATTTTCTGAGCTCAGTGACTTACCAGGAAGAGGCAATTCTGTAATTTAACTAACTTCAGAGGGAGTCTGAAAAGTAACAGGGCTCCTTCTGTTACTCCCTCTGAAGTTGGTTCCTGTCTTTCTTCCCGTGTTTCTTCTTTACCTCTTCTCATACTGTTATTTTTTTATTTTTATTTTTTTGAGACAGAGTCTTGCTTTATTGCCCAGGCTAGAGTGAAGTGCCATGGCGTCAGCCTAGCTCACAGCAACCTCAAACTCCTGGGCTCAAGCAATCCCGCTGCCTCAGCCTCCCGAGTAGCTGGGACTACAGGCATGCGCCACCATGCCCAGCTAATTTTTTCTATATATATTAGTTGGCCAATTAATTTCTTTCTATTTATAGTAGAGACAGGGTCTCGCTCTTGCTCAGGCTGGTTTCGAACTCCTGACCTCAAGCAATCCGCCCGCCTTGGCCTCCCAGAGTGCTAGGATTACAGGCGTGAGCCACTGTGCCCGGCCATCATACTTTTAAAATGACAAATTTTCTTTCTCTTTTTTCTTATTCTCCTTTTTCTGTCTCTTCTTTAAATACATTTTGTCTTTCTTTACCTTCCCACAAAGCTAATAGAGTGGTTACCTCATTGTCCTGGTCCCTGAGATCCCCACCGCCCCCATACTCCCTGGTTGTCTGCTCATGACCCTCCCCCCTTGCTTTCCAGAAGTCGGTGATCCACAGTCGGCAGTTTCCATTCAGGTTCCTTAACGCCCATGATTCCATCAATAACCTTGAGGCTCAACTCAGAAAAAAAGGTATTATCTCCCTTCTTCCACCTCCTGTTTGCTTCTATCTGACAATAAGTGAGGCAGGAGCACTGATATCCTCAGCCTCTTGCCTTATAGTCTCAGGGTGTGGGGTGGGCAGAGGTCAGACACTTGCCAGCCCCAGGTTTGGGTCTCAGGATGCATTACTGGCAGGACAAGTTGAGGGAATAGAAGCTGCCTGACTTAGATATTTACTTGTCATCACACAGCATTGCCCTTTCCTTCTAATACACAACTGATGAGAAGTATAATAACTAGAAACTTAAGAAATGGCAGGAAGCGTTCTTTTCCAAGGAACCTTCACAACTTAAGTCGTCGAGATCTTCGGATAGCAATGAGGATACCTGTGATGTATGAGCAGCTGAAGTGGGAGAAGTTGAAAATACACAAGGCCAGGTATGTGTGTGCTGTCCAGGAGCCAAGCGTGGGCAATAGATGGCACCCTGGCATGAGTTGGAAGTCATCTGTTTTTCTTTAAAGACATGCTTGTCAATATCCCAAAGTTTCGGATTTGCCTGGGTCCAATCATCTCTTACACAGCAAAGCTTGTCTTTCACATTGTCCTATAGAGAGATCATGAAACAAAATCTATTCCTGGGCCTCACTGTATTATCTGCTATTGTTTTATTGGTTATTGTGGAGTCTGTGATTCTGTGTAGCATCTCCATTTCTTTTAGTGCATGCTGGTGTCCTCTCTGCTTCTGCTCTGGTTCACGGTTTTCTTTCTTTTTCTTCCCTGTGACATCTGTTTGTTTTTGTTTCCCTGTCTCTCTCTATTTTTTTTTTGTTGTTGTTGAGACAGAGTCTTGCTTTGTTGCCCAGGCTAGAGTGAGTGCCGTGGCGTCAGCCTAGCACACAGCAACCTCAAACTCCTGGGCTCAAGCAATCCTACTGCTTCAGCCTCCCGAGTAGCTGGGACTACAGGCATGTGCCACCATGCCTGGCTAATTTTTTCTATATATATTAGTTGGCCAATTAATTTCTTTCTATTTATAGTAGAGACGGGGTCTCGCTCTTGCTCAGGCTGGTTTCGAACTCCTGACCTCGAGCAATCCGCCTGCCTCAGCCTCCCAGAGTGCTAGGATTACAGGCGTGAGCCACCACGCCCAGCCTGTCTCTGTATTTTTTGATTCATTCATTTTCTTTCTTCCTTCCTCCGTCTGTCTTTCTTTTCTTTCCTTTGTCTTTTTCTTTTCTTTCTTCTTCTCCTTCCTTCTTTCCTTTTCTCCTTCCTCCATTCTTCTCCTCCTCTTTTCTCCTTCCTTCTTCTCTTTCCTCCTCCTCCTCCTCCTAAACACACACAAAGATAGTTATCATCATGCTGGCTCAAAGGCAGACACATAACCTGTTCTATAGGCTTGAGTCCCAGCTCTTTGTCCTTTTAAGTGCTTCAACAGTATTGTACATTAGTTTTCACTCAAAACAAATGCAGCACTCTTCTAACCTTCAAGTAGGACTTAGTAACCAGGAATCTCCTGAATCAATGTCTGAGCATAGGACTGTTTAAGATTCAAACCCAGGGTGCCACTCCAAACAGTATTCCTGTACTGACCAATGAATGCGGTAGCCACTAGCCACATGTGGCTATTTAGCACTTGAAATGTGGCTAATCTGAGTTGAGACATGCTGGTTTTTGAAGGCAGTCTGAAAAAAGAATGTAAAATATCTCATTCATAATTTTTGTATTAGTTACATGCTGAAATGAAAATATTGTATATATTAGGTTAAAAAATGTAATATTAAATTACTTTCACTTGTTTCTTTTTACCTTTTTAAGTGTGGCTATTAGAAAATTTAAATTATGTGTATAATTTAAATTAAATTAATTGTAATTTAATTCAGTTTGAGAACACTGGTAAGATTACTGAATTCTCTAGATTAAAAAAATTAATATGAAAATTTTTAAATAGGCACACAAGTAATGAGAATAGGATAATAGACTCCCATAAAACTGTTAGCCAGATTCAATGATTATTTAGATTTTATCACATTTCCTTTACTGATTTCATTTCTCTTTTTTCTTTTGAAGATGTTTTTAAAACAAATGCCAAATAATATGATGCATTTTATTTTACCTCACCATATTTGATATGTCTGTCTTTAGAAATGGACATTGCTCTAGGAGGCTGAGGAGGGCAGATTGCTCAAGGTCAGGAGTTCGAAACCAGCCTGAGCATGAGTGAGACCCTGTCTCTACTAAAAAATAGAAAGAAATTAATTGGCCAACTAAAAATATATAGAAAAAATTAGCCAGGCATGGTGGCACATGCCTGTAGTCCTAGCAGGAGGCAGGAGGATTGCTTGAGCCCAGAAGTTTGAGGTTGCTGTAAGCTAGGCTGATGCCACAGCACTCTAGCCTGGGCAACAGAGTGAGACTCTGTCTCAAAAAAAAAAAAAAAATGGACATTGTCTTATGTAATCAGAATGGTTATTAATATACCTAATGAAACTGAAAATAATTCCTTGGTGTTCTCTATTATGTAGTCCATATTCAAATTTGTTAATTGTCTAAAAATATCATTTCACAGTTTTATTCAAAACAGGAATATTATTTGGACTGCCACTCTGCTGGGTTTGATTCTAAACAAGGTTTACACATTGCATTTCTTTTTTTTGTGACAGAGTCCTGCTCTCTTATCCCTGGTAGAGTGCAGTGGCATCATCATAGCTCACTGTAACCTCCAACTTCTGGGCTTAACCAATCCTCCTTCTTTGGCCTCCCAAGTAGCTGGGACTACAGGCACCCATCAACATGCCAAGATAATTTTTTCTATTTTTGGTAGAGATGGGGTCTCATTCTTGCTCAGGCTGGTCTTGAACTCCTGAGCTCAAGTGATCCCCCTGCCTTGGCCTCTCAGAGTGCTAAGATTATAGGTATGAGCCACCATGCCTGGCCTACACATTGCATTTGATCTTTAATTTTTTAAAATTTTATGCCATTGGATTGCTGTGGAAACCAGGTTTCGGTACCCCACAGAATCCCACATTCTGGATTAACCTGCTTCCTTATGGTGTCATCTATCTTGTTTTTCTGTTTCATGTACAGTGGGCATTAACTCTAAAGGCTTTAATAGATTCAGAGATTTTGTTGTTGTTGGTTGCTGTTTTTTTGCAAGAATTTCATAGGCAACCCTATGTACAATCTGAGTGGGACCATCAGATTTTTTTTTTTTTTTGCCTCCTGATAGAATACAAGATCAGGAAGAACAAAAGTCTGGTAGTCCTACTCAAAGTGATGGTAAGATTGATCAGTGCTTTAGATAGTGATAGCCTAATCTCACTATGTAGTTAATGGCTCATCCATTGATGATCTTTGCTGAACCAGTTGTTTCACTGGCAGTTGCAGAATGGAGGTTTTCCATTGTTCCCTCATATTTATTAACTAGAATTCTAAAAAAGCCTCCCTTATCAACTAAAGCTCACTCTGAAATAGATTGTATAGGAAAGGAGGGATCAATGTTCAATTCTTTCTTCTTTAATTGCCTGGTTTCCATAGCTAATCAATGGCATAAGAATTTAGTATTTGTTCTTTTTTTTTTTTTTTTTTTGAGACAGAGTCTTACTCTGTTGTCCAGGCTAGAGTGAGTGCTGTGGCATCAGCCTAGCTTACAGCAACCTCAAATTCCTGGGTTCAAGCAATCCTACTGCCTCAGCCTCCCAAGTAGCTGGGACTACAGGCATGCACCACCATGCCCAGCTAATTTTTTCTATATATTTTTAGTTGTGCAGCTCATTTCTTTGTTTTTTTTTTTTTTTAGTAGAGACAGGGTCTCTCTCTTGCTCAGGCTGGTCTCGAACTCTGGAGCTCAAACAATTGGCCCACCTTGGCCTCCCAGAGTGCTTGGATTACAGGCATGAGGCACCATGCCCAGCCTAGTATTTGTTCTTTAAAATACCATTTAAAATAACATTTCACACATCTGTTGAAAAAAAAAAAGGAAAAAAGTAGTAAAATTTAAAAAAACACCATTTAAAAATATGTAGCAGTTAAATCTGGCCTCATGAAATATGTGTGGATTAATGTGTTAAGTGTAGCAGGTGATTTCAGAGAGCGGGTCTCCAGGTGACTTCCCCTTTCCTCCATGAGGGTGGATTGGAAGAGTCCTGTGGAATGTGGGCAGAGGGAAGCTCGGCCCTAGTCTTCTGTACCAGCAGTGGAGGTGGCTGTGGAAGGAGGTGGTAGTGCTTACGGAGCGTGGGAAAGGACTCTACTTGAGTGGCAAGTTCTCATCTCCCCATCTGCCTCAAAGTGGCAGACAGTTAAGCCCCTGTGTCTGTGTCTTCCCTGCCTGCAGACAGTGGAAATGTGACAGTGAGATGCTGAACCGGTATCGACAGGCCTTGGAGACAGCTGTGAACCTCTCTGTGAAGCACAGCCTGCCCCCACTACCAGGCCGCACCCTCTTGGTCTATCTGACAGATGCCTGTGCCGACAAGCTCTGTCCCAAGAGCAACTCACAAGGGGTAGGCAAATGAAAAGCATTCTCTAAGGGGTTGATGGGATGCTGGTGATCCTGAGAGGTATCCTGTTCCCAGACCTAGTTCTCCCAGCCAAGCACTCAGACTGAAATAAATGACATGACTTTGCTTCCAAGTATCGGTCAGTTCTTGGTTCCTAGGGACAATTCCTAGGATGTGGTTTCAACCCTGTGTATGGATTATAACACTAACATTTCACATTTGGCTGGTACTTAGTCCTCTTTAAATTTCTATTGCCAAAATACGTCTTACTGTCACCATGCTACATCCCAGTGTTGAACTTGGGGGGTGGAAATCCTGGCTTTTCTCTACCCCCCTGCCCAGTCAGCTCTTACTGAGGCTGCTGAAGCTGACTCCTCCTAACTAGGGATTTGTCCCCTTTCCCCTTCTTCCAAGCCAGTGGAGGTGTCTGGCCTCCAGGGCTGGGTGGGCAAGGGTGAATTCCAAAATAGGGGAGCTTCCTTTCAGCCTGTTGCATGTCCATCCAGCCCCCGCTGAACTATGTGCTGCTGTTGATTGGAATGATGATCGCAAGGGCGGAGCAGGCGGAGCTCTTGCTTTGCGGAAGTGGCACACTGAAGACTGCGGTGCTTAAGGCAGAAGAAGGTATCCTGAAGACTGCCGTCGAGCTCCAGGCCCAAGTTCAGGTCAGACACCTACCCTTACCATCCAAAAATATATAAAGGACACAGGCCTGGGAAAAATCCGAATATTTAGTAAAGGCATGGATATATGCACTTCTGAAGATTTCCCAATCAAACTGTGGTGTTTGTTGCTTATTGATCTCTTGTGCAAGCAGGTAATGTGAGTAATTTTCCTTCAGGATTTGGTTGAAGAGGATGAATGGTCCCTACATACTTTTGGGAAATACCTGCTGTCTCTGGCTGTCCAAAGGGTTCCTGTGAGTACTGACCAATCCTTGAGAAACTATCCTTCCCTACATTTTTCTCTACAACTGATATATCTCATTTCTTTTTTTTTTTTTAATTATTTTTTCTTTTTCTTTTTTTTTACAAATATCATGGAACTTGATATATCTCATTTCTTGACCTCTCAAAGCTGACCTTTCAAACCATGGATAATATTCAGATCAGCTCCCTACTGGATGCAACCTCTCTCTCAATCCCCAGAGGTGTGCTGGTAAATGTTTAAAAACCAGCTGTCTGGAAACATAAGTCTTGGCTAATCGCATTTGCTTATTTCCATGATGTAAACAGTCTTACTGTGGCTGATTTCAGGCTAGCAACATGGTGTCGCTGAACACAGAGTCGGGAAGAGGGGCTCAGTAGCACACCACTGTATGGTAATTTCTGTAGTACTGATGTAGTAGGTGTAAATGAGCTCAAGAGTGGATGATAGTAAAATGTAGTAAAATAATTAGGGGAAGTGATGAGTTGTACTTATTACCTTTTTAAATATATAACTTATTTAATTTTAAGTTCATGTAATTTCATGGCCATGTTTAATAACTGTTCACAGAATGCCTAAGAACTTAACAATCAGCTCTCGTGTGCCTGAATGAGCCCCTACAGCACACCACTGCCCCAACCCCAACCTCGACTTTGATTTGCTGTCCTCACCCCTGTCAGGGTATAGTGGCTTTTGCATTTTAAGTGTTCCCAGAAGAGGCAGTTTCCCACTCCTCTCAGAGTTCTCTTAATCCCCCAGTCCTCAGAGATCTCATCTCTTGATGTCCTGAGCTCTTTAGCATCTCTCCTATCCTTTTGTTCTTGGTCTCTACACCTCCCCTTTCATCTTACAGGTGGACAGGGTCATCCTCTTTGGCGAAAGAATGGATGAGAAAATGATAGATGCGGCGAAACAGATTTTCTGGCAGCATGTGAATCCCAAGTGCCTCTTCGTTGGTGTCCTCCTAAGAAAGGAATTATACATGTAAGGATGCTTACACTCCCTGCCCACTGTCAGAGTAAGTGATCCATATTTCCTCTCTACCCCTGCCAAAGCGTGGGACACTCCCATTAGCCAGGCACTTCCCCAGCTCTGCCTTCTTACGTCTGTTGCACTTCAGATGCTGGAACCTTCTCCGAAGTCTTCAGCCTAGCTCTATACCCCTTTGTGGGGGTCCACCCCAGCCTTAGCCTAGCACATAACCCTATTAAAGGAGCAGAGATGGGTCTGTCCATCTTAGGGTGTTGGGGGGCAGCGACTTTGTGTTCCAGGCATTGTTTCTGGTGGTTAGTGACTGCTTCTTCCCGTTGCCAGATCACCAGATCCAAATCCCAGTGATGTGACACTATTGGGCTGTACTGACGGGATACTGAAGTGAGTACAAGATGGACACTTGAAAGGGTTGGGGACTTTGTTAGAATATCTTTAAGAGATTATCTATGGCCTCTACTTCATTCACTTCTTTTTTTAAGCAAGATAGAAGTTTATTCCTCTTTTACGGCTGTCCAGGCAGAGCAGCAACACAGTTCCACAGGGCCTCAGGTACTTTCTGTCTCATCACGCCATCATCCTCAAATACTCAGCTTCTATCTCATGGTTCCACATGGCTGCTGCAACTCCAGCTATCTATGTATCCAGCCAAGTTTGTATTCTATCCAGTAAGAAAGAGGAAAAGGCACATGGGAGATTGCACTGTTTTCTTTTAAGGGAACAGCTCAAGAGTTGGTCACATCATGTGACTTTTTTTCAATTCTTGATTCAGAGAAAATCCCATATGTTTATGCTGAATTACAGAAATCTTTTTACTTTGTCTCTCTCTCCACCCTTAGCCTTCTCATTTACTTGTTTTCTCTCGTGCCTTTTCCTTTGGATGTCACCTGTTTTGCTCAACTCCTATTAGGAAGCCCTGTGCTCATTTCTCATTCTCCAGGGAACTTTCATGGCTGGTAGAGAGCTCATTGGTCCCAGACTAGGATGGCTTTCGTCTTTACACCTTAGTCTCACCCCACTGCCTGTGGCCCAAGCTTGTGACTACCACACACAGCAGGAAAGGCTAGGGCTGGGCTTCTTCTCTTTCCCTTTCTCTTTATTCCTGTGGTTCTGCAGCCTTGTTTATTTGAAGTCTGCTTATGGTAATCTTCTTAAGGAGCTCCAGGTAACTGGTGACTTAGCCTGGCCATATCTTTGTGCCCCTGCCCCTCTTGGAAGACCTTCATGATTCTGACTTTGGTATTCTACTATCATTTATTTTGCTGCTATTTATGTCAGGTTCATTGCAGAGCGTGGGGCCTCCCGTCTCCTGGAACATGTGGACCAAATGGACAAGCTATTCAAGATTCCACCACCACCAGGAAAGACAGGGGTCCAGTCTCTCCGGCCACTGGAAGAGGATACTCCAAGCCCCTTGGCTCCTATTTCCCAGCAAGGGTCAGTCTGTGTTTCTATCCTTTATGCATTGGGAGGGGCTGCGGTCAAAACCTGGAGAACCTCTGGAACTGAAGTTCTGGCTGTTGAGATGCTGCTTGTTCTCTTCACTAAGTCATGCTTCCTCTTTCCCAGGCAGGGGTTTCTCTAGCAAAGGAAGTTGTCAGATCTTGAACAAGCTCTTTTCTTTACTAGGGAAAGGAGGATAGAAAGCAGGGAGGGTAGCAAACATTTTGGCCAAATAGCCAGGGCTTAGGCAGAGGGCATAGGAGCGCAGGTTCTGGCTTTTTCATCTTGGCCTTCCCAAATAATATGTTGATTCTTGGGCTAGTTGCTTAATTTCTTAGGGCTATAGTTTCTTGATTGGTAAAATGGAGATCATGGTAATGCGTACCTCACAGTGCTGTCACGAACAAATAGTAAGTTCATAATAATGATTAGGTGAAAGAAGAAGGGTGCATGAGAAATAGCAAGTGGGGTTTAAATTCCAGAGCCCTGCAGTTGAGAGACTACCAGCAGGTTATTCCCTGGAGACCTGCTGGACAGCCCTCTGCTGTCTGTCGTACTTGGTTCATTCTCAGTGCTGAAGGGTGACCACAGCAGTGACCACGGATTGGGTCGCGGGGCTGATCCCCCGACTCAGCCCAGCCCTCTGCTTCTCTCCAGGTGGCGCAGTGTCCGGCTTTTCATCTCGTCCACCTTCCGGGACATGCACGGGGAGCGGGACCTGCTGCTGAGGTCCGTGCTGCCCGCACTGCAGGCGAGGGCGGCCCCGCACCGCATCAGCCTCCACGGCATCGACCTGCGCTGGGGCGTCACGGAGGAGGAGACCCGTAGGAACAGGTGTGGGGGCCACAGAGAAGAGGGGCTGGGTCAGGGACCAGGGGTTTGCGTGCTGGAACTGAGGTGGGCAGGGTTGGGGCTGTGAGAATGGGTGAGGGCGGGGGCAGGGAGTTGCCCCACGTGTGCGTGCTGACAAGACAGCCTGCCTTCACTTTGCTCAGCTGTGAGCCGGGGCCCTGTCTCCCTGTTTGTGCCTGTATCTCCTGACACCATGCCCCCAGTGACTCCCGTGTGTCCCTGACCATGCCTGCAGACAGCTGGAAGTGTGCCTCGGGGAGGTGGAGAACGCACAGCTGTTTGTGGGGATTCTGGGTTCCCGGTATGGCTACGTGCCCCCCAGCTACAACCTCCCTGACCACCCGCACTTCCTCTGGGTAAGGCAGACGGCGCTGGAGGAGGGCACGGGAGGAAACAAAAATCGGGGCAGGGATGAGGAGAAGCCACAGTTTGTCAGGAACCCTGGGACTATGTACAGGCAGGTCCTTGAGACCTGAAGTGAAACAAAGGCAGAAGATACAGCGTGTGGCCAAGTCTTGGGTGGAGAAAGTCCTCTGAGGTGTCCCTCTGGGGTTAGCAGGTAGGCCTGTGTAGGTGTTGCCATCAGACAGATCTGGGTTCTCCTCTCCCTTCTGTTATCTACAGGTTATGTGTCTTTGTGGGAAGCAGCTTAATCTAACTTAGCCTCAATTTCCCCTCATATTAAAGAGAAGCAATGACATCTATACTGTAGGGATATTATGAGAATTAAAAATCTATAAAAGAATGCTTAGTACATGACAGGCATTCAATAAATGTTAACTATTGGCTGGGTGCGGTGGCTCACGCCTGTAATCCTAGCACTCTGGGAGGCTGAGGTGAAAGGACTGCTTGAGTTCAAGACTGGCCTGAGCAAGAGTGAGACCCAGTCTTTAGTAGAAATAGAAAAATTAGCTGGGTGTCCTGGAATGTGCCTACATTCCCAGCTACTAGGGAGGCTGAGGCAGGAGGATCGCCTGAGCCCAGGAGTTTGAGATTGCTGTGAGCTGTGATGATGCCACTGCACTGTAGCTGGGATGACAGAGTGAGACTGTCTCAAAAAAAAAAAATGTTAGCTATTAGCTATATTTTATTGCTTGTGTCTGGAGGGAGCAAGGGAGAGAGGAACATAGCTGAGATGAAGGAGCCCCAGGGCCCTGCAGGTCTGGAGGGCAGGGTCAGTGTGACCTAGGACTGAACCCTCTGGTCTCTGCCCTCACCGCAGGCCCAGCAGTACCCTTCAGGGCGCTCTGTGACAGAGATGGAGGTGATGCAGTTCCTGAATCGGGACCAGCGCCTGCAGCCCTCTGCCCCAGGTCTCGTCTACTTCCGGGATTCCAGCTTCCTCAGGTACTTTGGCCACTGGAGTCAAGTTTCTCTCTCCCAAAGGGCCAGGCAGGCTCAGTCTTCTCTCCCTAGCATTGGGAGTATAGGAGGGGAGCACCATAAGAAATAGGACTCAGCCCCAAATCAGCCTTGCAGCTGAAGTCAGGCGATCACTCCAAGTGTCCACGGCCATGTCTGAGGGTTGGTGGAGAGAGGCTGGGGTCTGGGTCTAGCCCCCCTTTTGGGGTCTTTGGTGGTCAGCTCTGTGCCAGATGCCTGGAAATCTGACTTTGTTTCTGAGTCTGAAGAGGCTGCACATCGGGTCTCAGAACTGAAGAGCTACCTGAGCAGACAGAAAGGGATTACCTGCCGCAGGTGAGCTGGCGGGGGCTGGCGGTAGAGGGCACCTGTACAGACAGATGTGGCCTGTGGTCAGGCCTGCTCTGACCCTGGTTGTGCTTGCTTTGCCCACAGATACCCCTGTGAGTGGGGGGGTGTAGCAGCTGGCCGGCCCTATGTTGGGGGGCTGGAGGAGTTTGGGCAGCTGGTTCTTCAGGATGTGTGGGATGTGATCCAGAAGCTTTACCTACAGGTCAGCAGGAGCGCTGAGGAGAGGAGGCGGGTAGGGTGGTCTGGGTGTCCTGGGTAGGAAGTAACTTAGTGGGGGCTCTGTGAGTTTTAGGCCTGGGGGTCCCGAGGAGCATGGCAACACGAATAGTCACTGTCCTGTGTGCCCTCAGCCCGGGGCCCAGCTGGAGCAGCCAGTGTCCCTCCCAGATGATGACTTGGTCCAAGCCACGTTCCAGCAGCTACAGAAGCCACTGAGTCCTGCCCGACCACGCCTTCTTCAGGGCACAGTACAGAGGCTGATGCTGCACCACGGGAGGCTGAGCCTAGTGACTGGGCAGTCGGGACAGGGCAAGACAGCTTTCCTGGTACAGAGTCTCAGGGGCTTGGGCAGGAGGGAGGGAGGGCTATGTGGGCTAAGGAGGGGGCCACAGGGAGCTTGTGCATGTAAAATGTGACCATGTTTTCTGCTCCTTCCCCTTGCAGGCATCCCTTGTGTCAGCCCTGCAGGCTCCTGATGGGGCCAAGGTGGCCCCCTCAGTCTTCTTCCACTTTTCAGGGGCCCGCCCTGACCAAGGTCTTGCCCTCACCTTGCTCAGACGCCTCTGCACCTACCTGCATCGCCAACTGAAAGAGCCGAGTGCCCTACCCAACACCTACCGGTGTGTACCCCCAAGTAGCCCAGCCTTGCTGGAGCCCCAAGGTACCGCCCCTGCGTCTCTCTCCCACTGACCCCGACTCCTCCACGTGCAGTGGCCTGGTGTGGGAGCTGCAGCAGCGGCTGCTGCCCAAGTCTGCACAGGGCCTGCAACCTGGACAGACCCTGGTCCTGATCGTCGATGGGGCCGACAGGTTGGTGGACCAGAATGGGCAGCTGATCTCAGACTGGATCCCAGAGAACATTCCCCGGGTGAGTGTGAGAAGGAGGTGGGTGTGGGAGGCAGGTTGAGGAGAAGGAGGGAATGTGGCAGGGAGGACAGGGGCCGCTCTAATGGTTTTCTTTCTACCTTCCTGCCCTTTGCCCAAATATCACAGTGGGTACACCTGGTGCTGAGTGTGTCCAGTGATGCAGGTCTGGGAGAGACCCTTGAGCAGAGCCAGGGTGCCCACGTGGTGGCCCTGGGACCTCTGGAGCCATCTGCGCGGGCCCGGCTGGTGAGAGAGGAGCTGGGTCTGTACGGGAAGCGGCTGGAGGAGACTCCTTTTAACAACCAGGTTGGATCTCGGCCAGGGCCGGCCGGCGTGTGGGGCGAGTTTGGGAGCTGGGGTGCTGAGGGTGCCGCTGCCTCGCACAGACCTGCTCCTGTGTTTCCTCAGGAACTCTGTGCCAGGGGAAGTTGTTAATAAGATAACGGTGATTCCCGATAATATCACCCCGCCTTTCCCCCTGGTGAATGGCCCTGTTGGGTCCCGTTGGGGCGAGGGGACGAGTGAAGTGGTGGTTGTCAGTGGGGTCGGCTGGGCCATGGGGGTTCCCTGGCAGGAGCCTGCTGGGCAGAGGGGTGTGGGGGAGGGAGGGTTGTGTCCTGAGGTGATGCCATGGGTCTGTCCCCTTTGGGGACTTGAGGCAGGGGGCGCTGCCTCGCAGTGGGCCTGGTGCTAGGGCAGGGCCGGCTGTGGACAGCCTCCCTGGCGCCCACACGAGTCCTCTGGGTCTCGTCAGATGCGGCTGCTGCTGGTGAAGCGGGGCTCCGGCCTGCCGCTCTACCTGCGCCTGGTCACCGACCACCTGCGGCTCTTCACGCTGTACGAGCAGGTCTGTTGCTCCTCATCTTCCAAGTCCTAATCCCTCTGCCCATTTGTTCAGCTTCTTTCTCTCATCCCCATCCCTCGTCCTCACCATCTTGCGATCACCCCTTCTCCAGCCCCACCTCACCTGTCCCCACTTCTCTCCCAGCCCTGATCCTCACTTCCTCACCCCTTGCCACTGTGCTTCCTGCTGCCCCTTCCTACCCCGCAACCAAAGCTGCTTCTCCCACCGCTGACTGAAGCCCCATCCCCTCCAAGGTGTCTGAGAGACTCCGGACCCTGCCTGCCACGGTGCCCCTGCTGCTGCAGCACATCCTGAGCACCCTGGAGCAAGAGCACGGGCCCGATGTCCTTCCCCAGGCCCTGGCCGCTCTTGAGGTCACACGCAGTGGTCAGTGGTTGGGCTGGGTTGGGATGACTGTGGTTCCACTGGGGTCTCAGCAAGCAGTGCAAAGAGGGACCAGGGGCTGTGGGGAGGGTGAACTGTATGGTTAGGTGAGGGCCTCAGAGAGCTTGGCTTTCAGGTCTGACTGTGGACCAGCTGCATGGAGTGCTGAGTGCATGGCGGACACTGCCCAGGGGAACTAAGGTCTGGGAAGAAGCAGTGGCTGCTGGTAACAGTGGAAACCACTACCCCATGGGCCCGTTTGCCTACCTCATCCAGAGTTTGCGCAGGTATGATGCCCCCAGCTGAGCTCCCACCAACCTCACTGTGCCTTCCCATCTTTGAGTCAGGGCCCCATGTATAGCCCAAACACCTGCCTTCCAGACCCAAAATGGGCTGCTGCTCTGGTTATCACTACTGGAGGTGGGAATGGGAGCCCACCGCTGGCCAGGATGCTCACTAACAGGCTCCCTCCCTCTCTGCCCTCTCTCCTCTCCCTTCCTCACGTGAGGACAGTTTGCTAGGGGAGGGCCCTCTGGAGCGTCCTGGTACCCGGCTCTGCCTTCCTGATGGGGCTCTGAGAACAGTAGCTAAACGTCGCTATGGGAAGAGGCCGGGGTTGGAGGACACAGCACACATCCTCATCGCAGGTGACTGCAGCCCACGTCAGCCTGGGCACTGAGTATGAGGGCTGGGCCTGGAGGCCAGGACCTCCCACTGCGGCTCCCCATCTGCTGGCTGTCTCAGCTGCCACCCTAGTGTGTGATGACTCTTCCTGTGGCTTCCGTGATAGGATCTTGAGGATGCTGCTAGGCTGAGCCTTTCTTTCTTTCTTCCTTTCCTTTTCTTTTTCCTTTCCTTTCTTTTCCTTTCCTTCTTTCTTTTCTTTCTTTCCTTTTCTTTCTCTCACTTGTTGCCCAGGCTAGAGTAAGTGCTGTGTTGTCAGCCTAGCTCACAGCAACCTCAAACTCCTGGGCTCAAGCAATCCTGCTGCTTCAGCCTCCTGAGTAGCTGGGACTACAGGCATGCGCCACCATGCCCGGCTCATTTTTTCTATATATATTAGTTGGCCAATTAATTTCTTTCTATTTATAGTAGAGACGGGGTCTCGATCTCGCTCAGGCTGGTTTCGATCTCCTGACCTTGAGCGATCCTCCAGCCTCGGCCTCCCAGAGTACTAGGATTACAGGCGTGAGCCACCTCACCCTGCCCTGACCCCTTCTTAATGTCTGTTTTTACAGCTCGGCTCTGGAAGACATGTGACCCTGATGCCTCAGGCACCTTCCGAAGTTGCCCTCCTGAGGCTCTGGGAGACCTGCCTTACCACTTGGTTCGTACCTAGACCCCATGGACACCTTTTCCCAAGCAATTGCTTTGGCTATTCTGAGACTCCTCTCCCCTTTCCCATCCCCCCACTGCCATTAGCCCCCTTCCAAACTCCCTCTCTCCCTTCTGTTTTCCTGCCCTCCTTCTTGAGGTCCTTTGTGCCCTGAGTCCATGTCCTGGCTGCAGAGGCAGAGTACCCTCCTCACCAGCCTCTTCACATCCTTATCGAACCCAATCTGACCTTCCCAGCTCCAGAGTGGGAACTATGGCCTTCTTGCGAAGTTCCTCACCAACCTCCACGTGGTGGCCGCACACCTGGAATTGGGTCTGGTCTCTCGGCTGTTGGAGGCCCATGCCCTCTATGGTGAGATGGGTCACTGGGTGGTTTCTTCTCTGAGATGCAGGACTCTCGGGTGTGCTCATGGGGGCGGTGTAATCGCAAAAAACAGTCAAATTTCCACGTCAAGTTGAACATGCTAAGAGGGTGAGCAAGTGATTCTCAGGAGACCTTTTGCCTAGATCTCCGCAACCAGAGGGTCTCAAACTTTATTTAGTAAGCATAAAATTATCTGGGAAATTTGGTCCTATTGCAGGTCCTTGAGTCCCCAGATTCTGGTTCCCTAGGTCTGGAGTGGGGCCCAAAGCTTTGTACTTTTAGCAGGTGTTCCTGATATGGGGCCAGAGGGCCACACTTTGAGACTTAAACTATTTTAGATGCACTGTATGATTTTATTTGGTGCCAGGGTTAGTGGGGTCCAGGCCCGCTCTGCAGTGACACTCTGCCTCTCTTTTATAGCTTCTTCAGTCCCCAAAGAGAAAGAACAAGAGCTCCCTGGGACTGACATTGCTGTGTTTCATACCTTCCTGAGGCAGCAGGCTTCAATCCTCAGCCAGTACCCCCTCCTCCTGCTTCAGCAGGCAGCCAACCAGCCCTTGGACTCGCCTCTCTGCTGCCAGGCCCCCCTGCTCTCCCGACGGTGGCACCTCCAGCGCATGCTACGATGGCTTAATAAACCCCAGACCATGGGGGATCAGCAAAGGTAAGACCCTTGACCCCAAACCCTGATAAACCCACCAGAGAGCAAGCTGTAGCCCTGTCTGAAACTAGAGAATAAGGACAGACCGGAGTCACCCTGGAGAGGGGATTCTGGCATGGAAATGCAGAAATGGACTCCCATTTGCTTTCTTCCCCTAATTTCCTCACTTTCTTCCTACTCTTTCTCTAGCTCCAGCCTGTCTCGGGCAATTTCCTCACTCCCCACCGCCGTGGCCTTCTCCCGCAATGGGCAAAGAGCAGCTGTGGGCACTGCCAATGGGACGGTTTACCTGTTGGACCTAAGAACTTGGCAGGTATGACAATCAAGGTGGGACAGGATTTACCTTCAGATAATCCTTACAGACTGCCCTGGAGCCCTGTACAGCCCAAACCCACCTGTTATTGCCCTGAGTGACTTAGCAACTTTGCTTACCTCACATCGGATCAAAGGGTGCGGTCAATAAATCAGTCACACAGCAGATGTTTGCTGCACACCTTCTGTTTAAGGCACTGTGCTGAACACTGCAAGGAACAGAGCTTAGGGCATTGTCATTGCCCACCGAGTGGTTAATTTTGTTGGGAGATAAAACATGCAAGGTAAAAAAAGAACCAAAAAATAGTCATGTGACATAGTTAAGAGCTGAGTGAGCTGTGTAGTTATGAGGGGACATGCGATGGAGAAGGGCAGGCATTCTGGGTTGAACAAGGAGCCTGACCAAAGACACATAGGGGAATGCTCCCTGTAAATTGCTGGGAAGTATTGCAGCAGAGGTGCTGATGGAAGGGTAACAGTAGATGAAGCTTGAGAGGTGAGTCCTAGAGCCACGGCCCCTCTCTCTCCCCTTCCCACCCATACCATCCCCCACCCCATATGTGTGCATCCATTTTAGTAGACCCATCAAAATCTTCGGTGACTTGGGGAATAGGTGTGGGGTTTGGAGTGAGGTGGAAGATGTGGCCCTACTTGGGTCAGGAGGCCCCAGTTGAACCTGTGCCAGGCAGAGAATGCAGAGAGCCAAGGGCTCAATGCCCTTTTGCCTTGGCCTCCTTTTTGGTTGGAGCCTGGGAGGGTGGAACGTGGAGGGGCAAAGGAGTGGCCTGGGCCGTGCTTCCCCACTTGCTTTTACAGGAGGAGAAGTCTCTGGTGAGTGGCTGTGATGGAATCTCGTCCTGTTCATTTCTCTCAGACAACGCACTCTTTCTTAGCGCCTTTGACGGGCTCCTAGAGCTCTGGGACCTGCAGCACGGCTGTCGGTAAGGGGTCCCTCCCCTACGTCTCAGAGTGAGGGCTGTCCTCGTTTCTTGAAAGCCCCGGGAGGAAGGGAATGAGGAGGGAGCCTGTGGCCAGGGGCCCTACGGCCTGACGTCATCTTCCTGGGCTAGGGTGCTCCAGACCAAGGCTCACCAGTACCAAATCACTGGCTGCTGCCTCAGCCCAGACCACCGGCTGCTGGCCACTGTGTGCCTGGGAGGATGCCTAAAGGTAAGTCAAAAGACCACCCTCTTCAACAAGGTGTTTAGTATATATGTAAAATAAGACCACACTCAGGGATCCATGTGGCTCCAAGGCCATAGGTTCCCCCCAACCCCGGAGGTGGCTGCAGTGGTAAAAGTGGCCCTAAACTGTGAGTCAGCCCCGTGAGGTTGTTCTCTCAACATGGCTGAGGCTGCTGACTGCTTGGCCAGGGGAGGCCCTCCCTGCTGAGGGCAGGGGACTGGACAAGGTGGTCCCTGGAGGACTTCAGGCATCTGTGTCCAGCACCCCAATTCTTCCTCTCTCCCCTCCAGCTGTGGGACACAGTCCGTGGGCAGCTGGCCTGCCAGCACACCTGTCCCAAGTCCCTGAACTGTGTTGCCTTTCACCCAGATGGGCAGGTAGTAGCTACAGGCAGCTGGGCTGGCAGTTTCAGCTTCTTCCAGGTGGACGGGCTCAAAGTCACCAAGGTAAGAAGGTCCTGTGTAGCACTGGGGGAGGAAGCACAGGAGGACAAGAGCGGAAGGTGGGGAGTGACAGACGTCAGCGTTCTGGCTAACTTCGAGTTTGTGCTGAGAGCAGGTCCTGACATCTCCAATTCTGCCTCCCTGTGTAGGAACTCGGGGCCACAGGAGCGTCTGTCCGTGCTTTGGCCTTCAGTGAGCCTGGGCGGGTCGTGGCTGTGGGCCGGCTGGACGGGATGGTGGAGCTGTGGGCCTGGCAAGAGGGGGCACGACTGGCCACCTTCTCGGCCCACCATGGCTTTGTTGCTGCTGCACTTTTCCAGTGTGAGGGGGGCCAGTTACTGACGGCTGGAGAGGACAGCAAGGTCAGCTTGCCCAGGGCCAGCGGCGGGTTAGAGGAGGGAGTAGCAAAGGCAAGGGGTGTTTGGGCGAGGGTGGAGGCCTGTGTTGAGGAGACCGTGCAGGAGCTTGGATGGTGGGAGCCACAGGGTGAGGGGTGTGGGTGTGTGGGGGACAGCTCCCACGAGAAGAGTCCACAGAAGGAGGATTTTAATGGGGGTAGTTCTGGGGTTGGGGGGGGACCAGGTGGTGGAGGTGAGGGATTGCTAAGACCTTTTCTTGCCCCCAGGTTCAGGTGTGGTCAGGATCTCTGGGTCGGCCCCGTGGGTACCTGGGTTCCCTTTCTCTCTCTCCTGCCCTCTCTGTGGCCCTCAGCCCAGATGGTGATCAAGTGGCTGTTGGGTACCGAGCAGATGGCATTAGGATCTACAAAATCTCTTCAGGTACTGGGGAAATGGATGGGTTTTTGAGCCTTTGGAAGGAGGGTACCCCTTGCCTTTCACCCCCTTTCCAGGTCTCTTACTTCCTTGTTCTCTATCATTCTCTAGGTCCCCAAGAGGCTCAGTGTCAAGCACTGGATGTGGCCGTGTCCGCACTGGCCTGGCTAAGCCCCAGGGTGTTAGTGAGTGGTGCAGAAGATGGGTCCCTGCAGGGCTGGGCGCTCAAGCAGTGCTCCCTTCAGTCTCTCTGGCTCCTGTCCAGATACCAGAAGCCTGTCCTGGGACTGGCCACCTCCCAGGAACTCTTGGCTTCTGCCTCAGGTACTGCTTGGCAGTGGGCAGGGTTACTGAATTATTGTTCCTTTTAAATATACTAATACCTTCCTTAAATTTATATGGATATGTGTATATGAAAATATACACACGTACGATTTTGCTTTATAGCTTTCAAAGTGCTTTTGAAGGCATTTGTCTTGCATCATCAGTCTAGACTGTTTCTTGCCATTCCCGCCAACTGTCTTTCTAAACATCCCAGTAACCTTTGAGTTTCTGCCCAGTGGGAGATTTGCTGAGTAAGGGATGGGTTTCCCTCAGAAGGAGAGAGAGAGGTTGAGTTGAAAATGCAGAATAGCCTTGGCTCTCCTTAGGGAGGAGGCTCGGTCCTTGCAGAAAGTGAGGTCGAAGGGACACTGGATACTTGAGGAGGGATCTGGAGCAGCCACCATGGACAGTGCAGTAGACACACAGAGACAGCTGTGGAGCCGGAGCTGGGAGTGCCGGGTCCTCCTGTCCTGTGTACTCACATAATGACTGACCCTTGTCCAGGGCCTCTCCATGGCCTGTGACTCACCTCCTCATCCCTCCCTCCCTTGAGGCTGTGCCCTTGGATGTCACCCTCAGACCCCTGGATTGCCTTTGTCTTTGGCCTCCCACCCAGACTGTCTAGATTCCTCTTTCAGGAAGCCTTCCTCTCTCTCTTTGCAATGTAGAGGACTTCACGGTGCGGCTGTGGCCAAAGCAGTCACTGATGCTGTCACAGGAGGCTGAAGACTTTCCTCATGGCACTGAGCTCCGGGGACATGAGGGCCCTGTGAACTGCTGCAGCTTCAGCCCTGATGGAGAAAGCCTGGCCACTGGGGGCAGGGATCGGGTGAGCTGCAGAAGGGTGCAACCCCGGGCCCCCCTGGTTGCTAGACTTCCATTTCCCAATTGCTTCCTTCTGGTTTTTGCTTTGCCACATCTCCTGTGGCTCTGTCTACCTGTGCTTCCTTACACTCCCTCTTTCCTTGAAACTTCTTGCCTGAAATGGCCCTGGTGTTCCCATCTCCCTCCTATGGTCCTGACTACTTCCTCTCCTTGGGCCCATCCAGAGTCTCCTCTGCTGGGACGTGAGGACACCCAGAGCCCCTGTTTTGATTCGCTCCTTCCCTTCCTGTCACCGTGACTGGGTCACTGGCTGTGCCTGGACCAAAGACAACCTACTGGTGAGTGAAGAGTTAGGGGTGGCGCAGAGCCTGGCAGGGTTCCTGGGGGAGGCAGCATTTCCCATCTCATCCTTTTTCTGGCACCCATTAATAATAGTAATAGCTAACATTTATTGAGCACTTAATATGTGCCAGGCATTGATCTGAGCTCTTTGCGTAAATTGCCTCTCTTAATCTTTATATCACCCTGTAAAGTAGATACTATTTTTATTTCTATTTCACAGACAAGGAAATTGAGCTCAGATAGAATAAGGAACATTTCCAAGGTCACATCAGTGATAAAGCTGAGCCAGTGAACTTTCTGATAAGAAAGCCCAGGCTCTTAACAAGAGCACAGTACTGTTTCTCTAGGGCTTAAGATGCCCTTGCCTTGCAGGTAGAAGGTATTGCTGTGATTTCTTTGGTCCTAAGGCACATAATGAGTCTCAAATTATGCACACAGGATTGGGAAGCCTAGTTTCCCAATGCAGAGTCCCCACATTCTCAAAAAGATTAGAGAAAGGAGTGAATATCAGTTGAATAGATTTGTCACAGTCTATTTTACCCCTGCCTTCTAGGCAGCCAGATCTTTCCATGGCACTGCAGAATTTTTACCTTTATCTGGATTTGTTGACTGATATTATGTTTTGTTTTGTTTTTTTTGTTTTTTTTTTTTTTTGAGACAGAGTCTCACTCTGTTGCCTGGGCTAGAGTGCCGTGGCATCAGCCTTGCTCACAGCAACCTCAAACTCCTGGGCTTCAAGCAATCCTCCTGCCTCAGCCTCCTGAGTAGCTGGGACTACAGGCATGTACCACCATGCCTGGCTAATGTTTTTCTATATATTTTTAGTTGGCCAATTAATTCCTTTCTATTTATAGTAGAGACGGGGTCTCACTCTTGCTCAGGCTGGTTTCAAACTCCTGACCTTGAGCAATCCTCCTGCCTTGGCCTCCCAGAGTGCTAGGATTACAGACGTGAGCCACCGCACCTGGCCAGATTGATATTATGTTAATAACAAGGACAAGAGCTACTATTTATTACGTGCTCACCGTGTGCCAGGCAGCATGCTAACCTTTATATAGATGCACTGAGCCCCAACAATGTCAGATAGGTACACTATCATTATCCTCATCAAAGAGTTGACAAACTTAGGGCTCAGAGGGAGATACTTGCTCCAGATCACAAAGTAAAGAATGGTGCTGCTAGGATTTGAACCTCGCAGAGCCCATGCTGTTAATTGCAAGGCTTACTGCCCTCTATCCCACATTGTGAACATACAGAAATGCTGGAGGGATGCTGATAATCCCACTCCTCTGACTTTTGGCTCTGCAGATCTCCTGCTCCAGTGATGGCTCTGTGGGGCTCTGGGACCCACAGTCAGGACAGCGACTTGGTCAGTTCCTGGGTCATCAGAGTGCTGTGAGCGCCGTGGCGGCCGTGGTGAGAAGGCAATGGAGAGCGCACTGGGCTTTCTGGGAGGGCGAGGGGCCTTTGGGAGACTGGATGCGCTGGGTATCTAACCGCAAAAGCAAAAGGAGTATAGAGAAAGAAACATTTGGGACTGGATTTTGGTTTTAAGGCTGAGGGTTGGTGTAAGGGAAAAGAGAGAGGAACACGAAAACATAGCATCATAGTATCATGACTCCAAGGCAGGACTGCAGTCCTGAGCCCCCCAACCCCACTATTCCTGAGTTCTTGTCGCTCTTTGACACCTTCCAAACCCCTGACACCCAGCCCACACCTCTGCGGAGGGAGTCCTGCTTCCTGTGTCCTGATGGGTATGAGCCTGGTCTCATCCTGTGCTCTGGGGGCAGGAGGAGCACGTGGTGTCTGTGAGTCGGGATGGGACCTTGAAAGTGTGGGACCATCAGGGCGTGGAGCTGACCAGCATCCCTGCTCACTCAGGACCCATCAGCCACTGTGCAGCGGCCCTGGAGCCCCGTGCAGGTAGTGACTGTTGGCCACTTCCTCTTCCCCACTGCCTCTTCTCTTCTCCCTGGCTTCTTTTTTTCCAACTCAGTCTCTGTGTCTTTTCAGCTGGACAGGCTGGGTCAGAGCTTCTGGTGGTGACTGCTGGACTGGATGGGGCCACACGGTTGTGGCATCCACTCTTGGTGAGTTCCCTTCAAGGACTGGGGTGCGGGGAGAAGGGGAAGGCATGTGGGACAACCTTCCGCTGTGTCCACCCCCGCAGGCCCATCCTTATCCCTTCCTCCTAGGTGTACCAAACACATACCCTCCTGGGACACAGTGGCCCAGTCAACGCAGCTGCTGTTTCAGAAACCTCAGGCCTCCTGCTGACCACCTCAGAGGATGGCTCTGTACGGCTCTGGCAGGTTCCCAAGGAAGGAGGTGAGTGAGGCATGGAGAGAGGCAAGGTATGAAAGAGGGTTATTTGTGTTACTGGGACAAAGAATGTCGAGGGTAACCTGATATCTCCTTATATCTCAGCAGTTGCCCAGCTCCCAATGAATCACTTCCTTTCTTCTCCAGATGACACATGTAAACCGAGGAGTTCTGCAGCCATCACTGCGGTGGCCTGGGCACCAGATGGTTCCATGGCAGTATCTGGAAATCAAGCTGGGGAACTAATCCTGTGGCAGAAAGCTAAGGCCGTGGCCACAGCACAGGTGGGTCAGGGCAACCTCAGTTCTTCAGGTGAATTCTGCCCCAGCTAGGTATTTAATGGTAGGTGCCTGGGTTGGAGGTTGCGTATATGTCTGAGAGGGGAGAGAAGGTTGATCCTGGCTCTTGAGAAATGCTAAACTGAACTTGTTGCATACACCAGGCTCCAGGCCGCATCGCTGCTCTGATCTGGTACTCCCCACGCACCTTCTTTGTTCTCAGCGCTGATGAGGAAATCAGCGAGTGGCAAGTGGAACTACAGAAGGGTTCATCACCCAGAAAATTCAGGTGAAGCATGGCAGCTGGTTAATGTGATAGGAGCGGCAGTCTCCAATCTCTGGGATTTTACTCAAATCACTCCACTTCTGCTTCTGAACTAGGTCATTAGGTTGCTGGTTATTGAGTGGGAAATTATTATATTTTCTGCTTCTGGCCATGTCAGTTTAAATGAATTCTCAAATGCCTACTTGATGCCAAGCTCTGGGCCAGGCAGTGTGAACCAGATATAAATGAAATTTATTCTTTAATTAAGGAAGTTCACAGTTAGAGGAATGTGCATTTAATTAAACTACCAACAGTATTCACACACGCACACACACACACAAATATAAACATTCCTGGGGCTTCAAAATTTGAGAAATTGTAGGAAAGGGTTGATATGTGAGGTTGGGCTTAAAGAGGGAGTAGGAGTTTTGTGGACCAGTAAGAGAAGGGAAGTGTTTCAGGAAGAGGAAGGAGCATTTACAGAAGGCATGGAGGCATGAGAGTGTGTGGTACATTCTGGGTATAGATAGGCCAGATCGTGGATTGCTAGTAGGAGGGAGGATTTCACTGAAAAGATAAATTGGGGCCAGGCTGTAGAGGACACAGTGCTAGGAATTTTGAGTGAAATAATGATCTGAATTTTAGGAGGGGAACTCTGGTGGCAGTGTGGAGGATAAATAGTAATTAAGAGATACTGGCCGAAAATTGTGGTGGCTCATGCCTATAATCCTAGCTTTCTGGGAGGCCGAAGCGGGAGGATTGTTCAAGTTCAGGAGTTCGAAACAAGCCTGAGCAAGAGCGAGACCCCATCTCTACTAAAAAAAAAAAAAAAAAAAAAAGAAAGAAATTAATTGGCCAAGTAAAAAAAAAAAGAGAGAGAGAGATACTAAAGGTAGGGAGACCACTTTTATAGTGGTTTTCATAGCCCAGGAAATACATAATGGGGGCCCTGACCTGGGAAGTGGAGATGAGAAGGAGAGACACAGACTTGGGCCTGTGTTGCAGGTTGAATCCACAGGGTTTATTGATCAGCTGGAGGTAAAGAGGGAAGGATAAGACAAGAATGTTAGAGATTTCTAGTTTGAGCAAATAACTGGATGGTGATGATGAATATTAATAAAAGAAGAACAGAAAGAGGACTGGGATTTGCAGGAAAGGTGATACATTTTGCTTTATATTTCACGCCTGAGGAATTGATGGGGGACTGAGGCGCCTGAGAGAGGTTGACTAAAGTAGAATCTTTCTCTGTCCATGTACTTTTTCGAGCTACAGTCTTCACCTGAACCAAATCCTGCAGGAGAACTTAGGAGTGCTGACAGGTCTGGGCCTGGCCCCTGATGGTCACTCTCTCATCTTGGCCAAAGCAGATTTGGAATTACTGCACATGAAGCCAGGGGATGCTCCATCCGTAATCTGGTAAGATCCAAATTGCTGTTTCCTCCTGAGCCGGAGAAAGGGGAAATGTGAGTTAGTGGTTACCTGAGGTTCACTCTAACTTAGAAGAAAACACTGGGGTCTTAAAGAGAGGTGTTCCTTTCTTTAAGTCCTGGGCTCAGCCTCTTCCTTTTTTATAAACCAGGAAGAGCTATGCAGAACATCATGCAATGATGTCTACCCACAAGGAGTATGGTGTATTTGTCCTGCGTCCCGGAGCCCCTGGTTTTCTTTCTTTCTTGGTAAGTCCTGTTTGGGTGTGTGTTAAACAAAACAAACATTTGTCTAGGACCAGTGTTTTTAATCCTTGGGGCCCATGATGGAGGAGAGGGGGAAGAGAGGCAGTTGTCTCCAAATTCTCTTATCTTCCTTCAGCTGGAGCAGTTCTACTTTAGGGCATTATATATTGGGTTCCCAGGTAAGATTTCATTGGCACAAAAAAAGGATTCTATTATTTTAAAGAACCATAGGAAAACATAAACCTAGGAGTTTTCTCAATTGTATTTTTTCCATGTCTCTCTTGTCTTGCCTCTGTGAGATTAGCACTGTAAAGGCAAGGACTGCCTCTTGTCTCTGTCATCATACTGAGCAATTAGCTAACAGACAGTCAACTCTTACTGGGTTAGATATGCCAAAGCTAGCTGTTCACTTCAAATATAGGTTCCTGGGAGCCCCTTGTCTCTGGAAAGATTATTAAATCCTGCCCTGCTACCTACTAATGGCTATTCATGACGATTTCATTCCCAAGAGAAATGAGTGCATATATTATCAAAGAGACAGGTACAAAAATGTTCGGCTAGTCCGATGGTAGTGGGTTATCAGAACTTATCTACATTACTGTCTCTAAAGTTGGTATATAACCCCCCACTGCTAAATTTGACTGGCTTTTAAGAAAAAAAAATGTTCATAGCAGCTTTATTCATCATGTCCAAAATAACCCAAATGTCTATAAATAGGAAAGGGATCAATAATTTGTGGTATATTTATAAATGGAATGCTACATGGCCAAAAAACCCCAGCAAACATGATATTGAATGCTGACGAATGGAACAGTACAGACATATCTCATAGATACCATGCTCAACAAAAGAAGCCAGACACAAAGGAGTACATACGATATGATTTCACTTAAATGAAGTTCAAGAATAAAGAAAACTAATTTTGGTGATAGAAGTCAAAATGTGGTTAGCCGTGGGAATGGTGATCTGGTATTGACTGGGAAAGGTCAGGAGAGCAGCTTTCTGGGGTAATAAAAATAGTCTACATCTTGATCTGGAGGTGATTACGTGGGTATATGCATATGTAAAATTCATCAAGGTGTATATTTAAGATTTGTGCACTTTGCTGTATCTTAGTTGTTTTTTTTTTTTTTGTTTTTTTTTTTAATAAAGTCCTGCCCAGCCCAGAGCAGAAAACTATTGCTTTGTCTGGCAGGGTTGAGTAATATGGGTAGGCTAAACAAAATTACCTATCCTTTCACAGAGGCAAAAAGAATCAGGAGAGTTTGAAGAGAGTCTGGACTTTGATCTGAACTTAGAGAATCCTAGTGGGACCCTAATATCGATAACTCAGGCCAAACCTGAATCTGGTGAGTGGTAATGGGAAGACCCTAGGAGCCTGGAAATGGCCTAGGGGAGGGTGGTGGATCCTTTGAGGCCTGAGACTTGGCATTAATTCTGTCCTTAAAATGGCAGAGTCCTCATTTTTGTGTGCCAGCTCTGATGGGATGCTATGGACACTGGCCCAATGCAGTCTGGAAGGAGAATGGACCACAGATAACATCTGGCAGCAGAAAGTAAAAATTCCTGAAGCCCAGTCTCCAGGGACAGACCCATCAAAATGCTCAGAATCAGATTTCAGCTCAGATAGCTACATACCAAACCCACAACTAAAGATCCAGCAGAGTAGAAAGGTGAGTTTGAGGGAAGGGTCACCAATACAGGGGAAGAGGCTCTAGGTCAGACACAGCAGACTTTGATGCTTCCTTAATTGAGGAGGGTCCTCCGGGAACTCACCATACTGCTCTCCCCCCTTCCTCTTCGAGATTCACTCGGGCTCTGTCACAGCCCTCCATGTGCTGCCTGAGTTGCTGGTGACAGCTTCAAAGGACAGAGATGTTAAACTGTGGGAGAGACCTAATATGCAGCTGGTAAGTGTGTGTGTGTGTGTGTGTGTGTGTATTTGTGTGTGATACGTGCACGGGTGTGCACAAGAGAGACCAAAGAAATATGAGAAGAGAGCAAACTTACGGTAAGAGAGGACAAAGGAATAAAAATTCTGTTTTCTTCAGTCCCTCTTGGCAATAATGTGTGACTGTTTTTAAATAAAAGGCATTAATGTGAGGGAAAAATAAGTTATTAAGGAGGCTCGAGGCTTGTAACCCTCACCTCCCCCATTTTTGTTTCAATTGTAGCTGGGTCTGTTCCGATGTGAAGGGGCAGTGAGCTGCCTGGAACCTTGGCTGGGTCCCAACTCTGCCCTGCAGCTCGCCGTGGGAGATGTGCAGGGCAATGTGTACTTTCTGTCCTGGGAATGAAGATTCACTACTCCGGGGAACAATGATACCACTTGTACTAGAGATGCAAAGCCCAAAGATACCAGTAGCTACTTTCTTAAAAATTATAAAAATAAAGTGTCAGAAAAACTCAAGGTAGGCTTACCTGTGTTCTCATGTGGATTTGGACCAAGAAGGAAGAATATGAATATTCTAATGTCTCTTTTCTAATTTAACATTAATCCTTACTAGAACTCCAAGAAAGTGAACCAGGTCTTTAGTAGCTAGTCTTTGAAACTAGGCTTTAGAATTGTGTCACTGGCTGGCCCCCAGACCCTAGGATACCATTCGAGACAGGAGGAGGAATGAGAGTGATGTTGGCCAGCACTTGTTTGAATAGAAAGCTAAAGACTTTTCACTTGGCCAAGAAAGAATAAGGGAATGAAGAATGAGTCAATCATGTGTCAGGGCATTTAGAAGGAACTGGAAGAGAACTAGGACTATAGTAGCTTCCTCTCACAGAAACAGCTGTCTTCTCAGAAGGGCCTGCCCAGATGGGAGGTGAGAAAACAAGGCCCTGAAAGAGGAATGAGTCTTCTGGTTCTCCCAACCTCTGACAGGGCAGCAGCAGCCACTTGATTTGCAAGCATGAGTCAATATAATAATTGGCATTCCTGGAAGAGATCACAAAAGTATATCGCTCTCAGATGGAAATTCACAAAGAGTAACACTAGTTGAAAGGTGGAACAGTTGCACCATATCCATGGACTTACCATGGATTCTGATCCTCTTAAAAGTTCTAGAACTTTCTTATTTGTCTAGAATTCTATGGGAGAAAAAGTTCCCTCAGGCCCTTCCTTTGTAAGGATTCAGGAAGAAGGAAATGTCTTTAGTTGCCAAGAGTTCAAGGACTTGTATAAGACAAGTTAGGGCTATTACATGGATTAAAAACAATTTTTTTTCCTCTGGGTCTCTGTAGTCAAAATTATAAAATAAAAGAAAAGAAAAGAAAAGGAAAAAAAAGGTTTTTTTTTAGGTAGTCTGGCTATGTTGCCCAGGCTGGTCTTGAACTGCTGGTCTCAAGTGATCCTCCTGCCTCAGCCTCCCAAGGAGCTGGGATTATAGGTATGAGCCACCACACCCAGCACTATTATAAGGATTTTGTCCTGGGTTGGTAGGGTTCTATCAGAAAAATACCACTGTACTGTGATCTAGAAAAGAGTTTTGAGGATTTGGAGAGGTAAGGGGTACTAAGTTTTGCTCTTATGTACTCTGATTCCAGGTTTTACATGGAGAAATCACCTGAGGGACTTCACCTTATTTCTATCCAATGCTTTGGTCTAGCCCTGGTCAGAGGATAAAGACATAGCCTGATAGATCTTGATAGGTAATGCTTCTATCTTTTCTTACGTGCCGTATGCCACCAGGGCTCTAAATATACCTCTGAACCACCACTTCCACATGTACCTTGTGACTGGAATTCTTAGTTAAGGTAATTTGAAATTTATGATCCATAGTCTTCCCCAGACATCCTGAAGAGAACCATGGCAAGGCATCATCCTAAACTCACTTGTTTCAATCTTTTGCCCTTTGCTCTTTTCAATGCAGAAGGAAGCTCTAGTTGTCTTTCATGCTCTGTAAATTCTACAAAAACACCACAGCTAAGGCTGGAGGAATGGGGATGGGGAAAGTTAAGCAAATGCTAACTTGCTCGATAGATTCAGCCTGGTTGGCTGGGTCCACTTGAAGGGTTTTTTCTGTCTTTCTCAACTTAGAGATAAACAGCAAAGTCATAGTATAATTGCTGTTAGTGAAGATAAGAATAGACTCTAGGTCAACATAATTATGTACCCAAGGAAGTCAAAGGGAAAATCAATTTAGGTTTTACATTAACCATCCTTTGCATTTTTATCATTAAAGAATTTCAGGCCGGGTGCGGTGGCTCAAGCCTGTAATCCTAGCTCTCTGGGAGGCCGAGGTGGGCGGATCGTTTGAGCTCAGGAGTTCGAGACCAGCCTGAGCAAGAGCGAGACCCCATCTCTACTATAAATAGAAAGAAATTAATTGGCCAACTAATACATATAGAAAAAATTAGCCGGGCATGGTGGCACATGCCTGTAGTCCCAGCTACTTGGGAGGCTGAGGCAGCAGGATTGCTTGAGCCCAGGAGTTTGAGGTTGCTGTGAGCTAGGCTGACGCCATGGCACTCACTCTAGCCTGGGCAATAAAGTGAGACTCTGTCTCAAAAAAAAAAAAAAAAAAAAAAAAAAGAATTTCAGTGTCTCCCAATGGCTGGATGAGTTCCACAGTTACAGCCACTGGATTGTGAGACTGTAGGACATTTGAACAATCTTGTACCCAGCCACAAAAGCACCTGTTTTATATACCAAATTTTTATACATCTATTTTTACATATTATATCCACATTTGTTTTTGAAATCTAGAGCAGAGGTACTCAAGGTTTGGTTTGTGGACTAGTGCCAGTTCACAAATTGTTAATGGTTCACAATGAGATATGTATAGAACTTGAAAAGCATTTAGAAATTGTGTAGAAATCGGAAAAGTAATCTTATATCAGTCAAATTTGATAATAAAGATTGACTCTTACATTTTATGTGCTTTTTAATTTCATTTTCCTATTTTATTGTATTTTACAAAAGTATTGTTCTATGACAGACTAGAAATTAAAGGAACAAACAACTGGTCCTTCATCGTAGAAGGTGTAAGAAGCACTACCTTAGAGATACTGGGTAACACAGTGGCAAAAAGCATGGATTCGGAACCAGACTGCCTTGAGTAAAAATCTTTATTCCTCCCTTTTCCCATCTCTCAAACAGGCATAATAATAGTGCCTACTTCATGGGGGTGCTATAAGGATTAAATAAGTTAAGGTGTAGACATTTAGAACAGTAGTTGACACTTACATGGTGTCAACACTTACAAGTGTTCAATAAGTGCTAACTTGGTTATTCTTTTTGTTATCCAACAGTACAAGTATCACTTCATTACTCTTTATTACTATATATTTAATCAGTCAGATAAAATCAGACTCAATTTTTCATTTTCAAAAAAAAAATACATGTGAAACTGATACTCTTTAATTTTAATTTTTATTTTTTTTGAGACAGAGTCTTACTCTGTTGCCCGGGTAGAGTGCTGTGGCATCAGCCCAGCTCACAGCAACCTCAAACTCCTGGGCTTCAAGCAATCCTCCTGCCTCAGCCTCCCGAGTAGCTGGGACTACAGGCATGCGCCACCATGCCTGGCTAATTTTTTCTATATATTTTTATTTGGCCAATTAATTTGTTTCTATTTTTAGTAGAGATGGGGTCTCACTCTTGCTCAGGCTGGTTTCAAACTCCTGACCTTGAGTGATCCACCCACCTTGGCCTCCCAGAGTGTTAGGATTACAGGCATGAGCCACAGCACCTGGCCTTGATATTCTTTTAAATACCTAATCTTTCCATCCAAGACAATCGGTGTGTTTCTTTATTGGTTAGGATATGGAAGTTATGCTATGGCAACAACCCCAAAATCTCAACATCTTAAAGTAGCAAAGATTTATTTCTTACTAATGCCATATGCCCAGTGATGGTCAGTGAGGCGGCTTTTTTAATTTCATACACACTTAAAGATCTGTGCTTTGTGGGGCAAGTAACTGCTGGCTCTTAAATCTTCCACCTAGAAATAAAACACATTGCTTCCACTCCTATTTCATAACTATGAGCAAAGCAAGTCACATGGCCATACCTAATGTCAAGGCAGACGGGAGGGAAATAGAATCCTACTATGTATCTAGAAGGTGAACTAGGAACTAAATAAGCAGGTATATCCCCAAAGAACTTACCTGTGTTAGTGCTTTTTCACTAGAATACCTCTTAGTTCTTTTTTAAAAAAACAATCATTTGAGATTTACAGAAGAGTTGCAAAGACAGTACAGAGTGTTCCTAGATCCCCTTCACCTAGCTTCCTGTAACGTTAACACCTTACATAACCATGCTACATTTATCAAAGCTAGGAAATTAACATCTGTACAATATTATTAACTAAAGTACAGACATAATTTGGATTTCCCCGGTTTTCCCACTAATGTCCTTGTTTTGTTCCAGGATCTAGTTCAGGATCCCATATTGCATTTAGTCATCATGTGTCCTCAGTCTCTTCCAGCCATGACAGTTTTCCATCTTCCCATAACCTTGACACTTTTGAATAGTACTGGTCAGGTGTTTTGTAGAATGTTCCTCAACTTGGTTTTGTCTGCTGTTTTTTCATGAATAAACTAAAACTGTGGATTTAAGGGGAGAATATAGATGATGTGTTCTTGTTGCATCCTATTGGGATGCAACACGTGTCATCAACATGACTTATTACTGATGATGTTAATTAATGTTACTTGATCACTTTTAAGAGTAATGTGATATTTGCCAGATTTTATTTTTTACTGTACCTTTTCCAGACTCTGTTAGAAGCAAGTCACTAAGTCCAGCCCATACTCAGGGAAAGGGAATTAAACCTCCAGAAGAGAGAGGCATCAGAGAATTTGTGATCACATGTTAACATCATTACAGTAATTAATACATTTTGAGGTAGGTTTTTTGAGGCTATGCAAATATCCTGTTTTACTAATTTTAGCATTTATCCATGACCTTAACTGCAGCAATGACTGTGGTTTTCTAGTCATGATTTTCTATTTCCCTCAGCCCTGCAATATTTATTAATAGAAATTCTTCTGAAAGGAATTTTATACCTTATTTATTCAATCATTTACTTTTATGTAAACTCATATTTATTTTACTCTTTGGGAGCCTCTTGAATTTTAATACTCAAATTTCATAGTATGTATACTTTGATGCAACTTTGTTTTCCAATATTTATATAGGAAAAATATATATCACAAAACTTGGTATTTTTTTAGATATAGTTCATTTTCACCCTTTTAAAGTGTATACAATTTGGTGGTTTTAGTATAGTCACAAGGTTGTGCAACCATTAACACTAATTTGAGAACATTTTCATCACCCCAGCAAGAAACCTGGTACCCATTAGCAATGACTCCCCTCTCCTCTCTCTCCAGCCACTGTCAACCACTAATCTACTTTCTGTCTCTACAGATTTGCCTATTCTGGACATTTCAAATAAATGGAATCACACAATATATGACTTTTTGTGTGGCTTCTTTCGCTTAGCATAACATTTTCAAGGTTCACCCATGTTATAGCATATATCGATACTTCACTTTTATGGTCTTTCTGATGTTTCCGTTTTAAAAAATATGAAATGCTTCACAAATTGCATGTCATCCTTGTGCAAGGGCCATGCTAGTCTTTTGTGTTTTGTTCTAATTTCAGTATTTGTGCTGCTGAAGCAAGTACCTTCATTCCATTTTATGGCTGAATAATATTCCATTGTATGCATCTGTGACATATTTTTTTTTCTTTTGTTGTTTTTACAGCTTAAAAATATCACTACAATCAAAATAGTGAACATATCCATCATGGATACATACCACATTTTGTTTATCCATTTATCAGCTAATGCACATTTGGGTTGTTTCTAATTCTTTTTTTTTTTTTTTTTTTTTGAGACAGAGTCTCACTTTATTGCCCTGGCTAGAGTGAGTGCCGTGGCGTCAACCTAGCTCACAGCAACCTCAAACTCCTGGGCTCAAGCAATCCTGCTGCCTCAGCCTCCCGAGTAGCTGGGACTACAGGCATGTGCCACCATGCCCGGCTAATTTTTTCTATATGTATTAGTTGGCCAATTAATTTCTTTATAGTAGAGATGGGGTCTCGCTCTTGCTCAGGCTGGTCTCGAACTCCTGAGCTCAAACGATCCGCCCACCTCGGCCTCCCAGAGGGCTAGGATTACAGGCTTGAGCCACCGCGCCCAGCCTGTTTCTAATTCTTGGCTGGACTTGGATTTGACCTGGACTTTAGTACTTCTTAGATGGATCAGGGCATGTAAAAACTCATTCTACTTCTCTCGTTTCCTCCTCAAGATATATTTAAGCTCAGTGGCAGTCTTCCAAGGGCTTCCCAGATTTTTGGACATCTGATGAGTCCTAGGATGGTTACCTGGTAGGAGACCCAGTTTGCAGTTGATATATGGGAAAAAAGCAAGGGAGAATATTTGAATGGGAAAGAAAGGAACAGCTCAGCCTTTAGTGCCTCTACCCTTCCTGCAATAATACCCAACAAACTCCAGTTTGCAGAAAAATGGAATCCAATGGGGAAAAGCATTAGCCCTTAACAGTGTCCCTCAATGCACAGAGGCTACTCAGAACAGGATCCTGAGTAACCTGCAGCTAGCTGTGGGATACGCAGAGCAATAGGTACTTTTTTTTTTTTTGAGACTCACTCTGTCACCCTGGGTAAAGTGCAATTGCTTCACTGTAGCTCACTATAGCCTCCAACTCCTGGGCTCAAGCAATCCTCCTGCCTCAGCCTCCTGAGAAGCTGAGACTACAGGCACACACCATGGCGCCCAGCTAATTTTTTCTGTTTTTAGTAAAGACAGGGTCTTGCTCTTGCTCAGGCTGATCTCGAACTCCTGAGCTCAAGTAAACCTCCCGCCTCAGCCTCGCAGAGTGCTAGGATGCTAGGATTACAGGCGTGAGCCACCATGCCCAGCCAATGGGTACTTTCTGTCCTAGAAATGAAGATATACTAATGTCAGAAGAAATATGTGCTTGGAGAAGTAAAGCCCAAAGAAGCTAGTGATAGACTTGTACCATTTTTATTACATAAAATATTACAAAATTCAAAAGTATCACACTGCTTATTTTCTTGCTTGAAGATCAGATCTTCTCTAGTTTATTTAACATCAAAATTTACCATAGCTGCAGGAAATTGAACTGAACCTTTAGAAGGTATCGCATATGGACCTGGTTGGGGTTATAGACAATATATTCATTGTAGTTGAGGGTATAACCCTCCGGATTCAGAATTCCTGTGTCACTTGCTGGTCCTAAGGGCACTGTACTCCCATTCCTGCCAAAAGGAAGAAAGTATGTCAGTATCAGCCTCTGTTTCAGAAATTGGAATGGAGAAAGTAGAAAGTCTCATCTGGCCAAAAGGAGTCTTCTAGCCTTCCTGGTTCTGAATACTTACAGCGTGATGAAGTGGCCAGGACTGGGAGCCATCTTGCCCATGCCTTTGGTGCTGTGTTTGCCCTGAAGCAATCCTTCTGCCTTAGGATTGGCTTCTAGTAGCTCATTACACTGACCCAGAGCTACCTGCAAAGCAAAAGATATTTGAATGCCCACATCCTACTGAGAATTAGACGGCTCTAAAGCGAAACAGAAAATTCCATTAGTACTTTCCTCCCCTACATCAACAGGAATCCAATGCAATGAAAATAGCACTTGGCTCCCCCTCCCCACCTCTCCTAGGTGAACCTCTTGGTTCTGGGGGTCAAACTTTTCTGACTGGAAAAAATAGGAATTAATAATAAACTAGAGAATATGGATGTGTTCCTGCCTCACCTCTGACAAGAGCAGTAGTCCTGTATTTTTTAGGCGAGAGGCAAAGCAGTAATTGGCACTCTTGGAAGACATGTCAGCAAAGTAGATTCCTTTTCCAAACTGAAATACATAAACACACACCAAGGTCAGCTTTTAACCCTTTGTGTTAGACAGAAGGCTCAAACCACTGACTCTGTTTTTCCATTTTCTTAAACATAATATAGACCCTTCTCCATTTGCCTTCACAATTCTATTCCAGAGAAGGTAAAAGCACCTGTGAATCTCTCCTTCTGAGGAAAAGAAGAGATATCTTTAGGATATCTAAAGATATCCTAAAGAAAGAAGGACATGGTAAGAGAAAGAAAGAAAGAAGGACATGGTAAGAGATGAGCTGGTTCAATTCTTGGAAAGGGGTACCACCTAAGGACTGGGAACATTATTACATCCTTTCCCTGTGTGCTCCTCCTAGGGGTCAATTTCACTCACCATGTAACCTGTGATGGGAGCCTCAGGGGGGGCAACTCGAAGCCCATGGCTCAGGATTCCCACCCAGTTGCTCAGCCTGGAACCATGCCATAGCAGCATCCTAAGGAAAAGTCATTATTATTGTACTCTGTTGCTCTCCTGCAAATATATATATATATTTTTTTGAGACAGAGTCTCGCTTTGTTGCCCAGGCTAGAATGAGTGCCGTGGCATCAGCCAAGCTCACAGCAACCTCAAACTCCTGGGCTCAAGCAATCCTACTGCCTCAGCCTCCCCAGTAGCTGGGACTACAGGCATGCACCACCATGCCTGGCTAATTTTTTCTCTATATATTAGTTGGCCAATTAATTTCTTTCTATTTATAGAAGAGACAGGGTCTTGCTCTTGCTCAGGCTAATTTCCAACTCCTGACTTCGAGCAATCCGCTCACCTCAGCCTCCTAGAGTGCTAGGATTACAGGCGTGAGCCACCGCGCCCGGCCTCTCCTGCAAATATTAATATATGGCACAAGCATAAAAAAGTCAACAGCTTCCTCTGCCACTCTTGTCTTGTAAGTTCTATGACTGTACTTCAGACAAGGAATGTCTTCCCAAACCCAAAGCTAGACTCAGACCTGTTATCAAGGTCCTCTCTGAAGGCTTCTTTCTCTCCTTCCTTCTCTACTTCAAAAACATCCACCAAAGTCATGGTATAGTCATTGTGTGTGGGAGCGTGGGTAGATTGTAGGTACTGGGAAATCACCTGTGGAAAATAACAGAAAAAATGGCCAATGTAGACTCTATAACAGAGACCTCAGGGCTTCTGTTATAACTTGGCAGATATTTCTGCTCCCAAATGTTCTCACAAGCCAGGTAGAATGGCCTCTACCCTTCCAAATTCCTAGTAAATAAAAATTCTGCCCTATTAGACAATTTGCTCTTAAAGTAGTCAGAATAGTGGGATGGGGGAAGTAGCTCTTCAGGGTATAAGAGTATGAAAATGAATGATCATTTTTCTTACTTTGAACTCATAACTTTTGTGATCTAGAGGGTGCAAGGCACAATGTAGGTTTCTATAGTGTTGGTCCAATGGGTGTTCTGGGCTTTGTAGTTCTGTTTTCACCAGCTTAATGGCAATTTCAATGTCTCCCAAAGCCTGAGAAGATGAGATACAGAATCAACGTGGAAGGAATCTAGGATAAAAGATTTAATACTTCCCAATCCATACATATCTCACCTCTAGTAGTTGTACTTTTTCTGACAGTTCTTTCTCTGTCCGGATTAGTGGAGGAGTACGGAGTCTAAGGACAAAGATATAATCCATAATGAGCTCTCTGATGTGTGGCTAAAAGGCACATGACTCAAAATAAGAGATGAAAGACAGGTCCTTTAGAAAACAGGTGTAAGAAACTGAGGTTCTCCATTTGAGAGAGAAAGAGAGATCTGTAAAGAGATTTTAACTTCCAAATGGAATATTAAATATTAATATATACTGAGTAGGACAAAACAAACTATGTAGATTTTGAAACTTGGGACTAGAGTTGAAATTTTCATGAGATTTTTATTTATTATTTTATTTCATTAATTTATTTTTTGAGACAGAGTCTCGCTCTGTTGCCCCAGGTCGAGTGCAATGGCATCATTGCAATCTCCAAGTTCTGGGCTCAAGTCATCCTCCTGCCTTAGCTTCTGGAGTAGCTGGGACTACAGATGTGCGCCATGGCAACTGGCTAATTTTTCCATTTTTAGTAGAGATGGGGTCTTGCTCTTGCTCAGGCTGGTCTTGAACCCCTGAGCTTAGGCAATCCTGCTGCCTTGGCCCCCGCAAAGTGCTAGGATTACAAGTGTGAGCCACTGCGCCTGGCCATATTATTTTATATTTTTGAGACAGGGTCTCACTCTATTGCCCAGGCTAGAGTTCAGTGACGTCATCACAGCTCACTGCAACCTCAAACTCCTGGGCAGAGAGCCTTTTTAAAATAAGCTATATTAACATTAATAAGTCTCAACAAAGACAAAATGTATTTTATTTGTTTTTTTTTTTTGTTTTTTTTTTTTGAGACAGAGTCTCACTTTATTGCCCAGGCTAGAGTGAGTGCCGTGGCGTCAGCCTAGCTCACAGCAACCTCAAACTCCTGGGCTCAAGCAATCCTGCTGCCTCAGCCTCCCAAGTAGCTGGGACTACAGGCATGCGCCACCATGCCCGGCTAATTTTTTCTATATGTATTAGTTGGCCAATTAATTTCTTTCTATTTTTTATAGTAGAGATGGGGTCTCGCTCTTGCTCAGGCTGGTCTCGAACTCCTGAGCTCAAACAATCCGCCCACCTCGGCCTCCCAGAGAGCTAGGATTACAGGCTTGAGCCACCGCGACCGGCCACAAAATGTATTTTAAATATGTAATATCACTGAGTGCTCGCTTCAACAGCATATATACTAAAATTGGAACAATACAGAGAAAATTAGGATGGCTCCTGTACAAGGATGACACACAAATTCATGAAGCCTTCTATAAAAAAATTATTTAAATTAAAAACAAAATTTAAAAAAGTATCATTTAAGTTCATAATAATGGTGTTAGTGTGGTTACAGTCACCTAAAAGAATAGGAAAAAGGGGTGATATGCCTGATGGTGTTTTACTTTTTGGTTGAATATCTAGACCCATTCTCACTTGAGTTGGTAACTTCCACTTGGTCAGAGACTATGGCTGTAATCAGGCCAGGAGATTGCAACCCATATTTGTAAGCTAGTTAAATAAGCTATCTAGAAATCATTTTTTGGCTCTGTATCTATTCAAGGTGATTATTTCCTTAAAAATAAAAGAATTAAGGCTGGGCATGGTGGCTCCTGCCTATACTCCCAGCACTCTGGGAGGCCAAGGAAGCAGGATTGCTTGAGCTCAGGAGTTCAAAACCACCTGAGCAAGAGCGAGACCACGTCTCTACTAAAAATAGAAAAATTAGTTGGGTGTCATGGTATTCACCTATAGCCCCAGCTACTTGGGAGGCTGAGGCAGGAGGATCACTTGAGCCCAGGAGTTTGAGGTTGCAGTGAGCTATGATGATGCAACTGCATTCTACCCAAGGTGACAGAGTGAGACTCTGTCTCAAAAAAATAAAATATAATAAAAGAATTAAAAGATTATAGTTGCTTCACAGACAACAAAGTCTGGTTAAAAAAAAAAGATTATAGCTGCTGACTGATACAGGGGATATGTGTGGTTAAAAGAACAAAGTGAAGTAACAGCAGAGGCCTTACCCAAAGTCATGTGGGATCCTGGTGTAGAATTCATTGCATGCTTCCATGAGAGCTCGTCCATGCTGACCAGCCCGAATACAATCCTCAATCTTCTTAAGAGACTGGTAACCTGCCTTGATTTGTGCCACTGTCAACTTCCCTGCAGGTCCAGCCAGATATCAGACTATAAATTAGGGTTCTATCCTACAAAGTGTACTTACATCCCTGTCCCCAAAAGACTGTTACCTTTCAACTTTCAAAATAGTTCCTCCTCCCCTCACACTACCCCTCACCCCAAATCCCGTTTTCTTCTTTCAGTACTATCAGCAAGCTTTAATTTATGTTGGTGATGAGCTATTCCATTAAAGGAAGTAGGGATTATGAAGATAAAATTTAGAACAAAATCTGAAGTCCTACCAAGTGGGGCCTTCTTGGTATTATACTTCATTTCTATCATCATCTCTTCCATGGCCTGGACATTACAAATCAACTCTATCAGCTCCTGTACCCGAGGATCTAGCTGTGACTCTGGTTTCAAGGGAGATTTAAGAGATATCTCTTTTTCTGATTCATCTTCAACCTATAGCCAAAAACCAAACAAAAAAACAAATAAACAAAAACACCTCTAGATCACTTAAAATACCTAATACAGGCCAGGCGTGGTGGCTCATGCCTATAATCCTAACACTCTGGGAGGTCGAGGCAGGAGGATCACTCAAGGTCAGGAGTTCAAAACCAGCCTGAGCAAGAGCGATACCTTGTCTCTACTATAAATAGAAAGAAATTAATTGGCCAACTAAAAATATATAGAAAAAATTAGCCGGGCATGGTGGCATATGCCTGTAGTCCCAGCTACTTGGGAGGCTGAGGCAGCAGGATTGCTTGAGCCCAGGAGTTTGAGGTTGCTGTGAGCTAGGCTGACACCATGGCACTCACTCTAGCCTGGGCAATAAAGTGAGACTCTGTCTCAAAAACAACCAACCTAATACAATGTAAATTCCATGTGAAGTTGTTACACTGTATTATTTAGGGAACAGTAACAAGAAAAAAGTCTGTGTAAGTTCAGAACAGAAGCAATTTCCTTTTTTATCAAATATTTTTGATCTGCAGTTGGTTGAATCCATGATGTGGAACCCATGGATACAAAGAGTCAACTGTAGTGGTTCTGCCTCCCACAGTTAGACACTCAGAACTAAGTCTAAAAGGCCCTTCTCATGATGTTGTTAAATATGTAGAGATTCTTTACATATTATTATGTCTCAAATCTTTTTTTTTTTTTTTTTTTGAGACAGAGTCTTACTCTTTTCCCCGGGCTAGAGTGCCATGGCGTCAGCCTAGCTCACAGCAACCTCAAACTCCTGGGCTCAAGCGATCCTCCTGCCTCAGCCTCCCGAGTAGCTGAGATTACAGGCATGTGCCACCATGCTCGTCTAATTTTTTCTATATATTTTTAGTTGTCCAATTAATTTCTTTCTATTTTTAGTAGAGATGGGGTCTCATTCTTGCTCAGGCTGGTTTCAAACTCGAGTGACCTTGAGTGATCCGCCCACTTCGGCCTCCCAGAGTGCTAGGATTACAGGCATGAGCCACCGCGCCCAGCCTATGTCTCTCAAATCTTTTCATCTTAAAAAGACTTAGACTTTTCCATTCTTCAGATATATGACAGTTTTCAGGATAGTTTCAGCATCTTGGCATACCTCAGCTTGTCAAAATTAATTTTTTTGGCCGGGCGCGGTGGCTCACGCCTGTAATCCTAGCTCTCTGGGAGGCGGAGGCGGGCGGATTGTTTGAGCTCAGGAGTTCGAGACCAGCCTGAGCAAGAGCGAGACCCCCATCTCTACTATAAAAATAGAAAAGAAATTAATTGGCCAACTAATATATATAGAAAAAATTAGCCGGGCATGGTGGCACATGCCTGTAGTCCCAGCTACTTGGGAGGCTGAGGCAGCAGGATTGCTTGAGCCCAGGAGTTTGAGGTTGCTGTGAGCTAGGCTGACACCTCGGCACTCACTCTAGCCTGGGCAATAAAGTGAGACTCTGTCTCAAAAAAAAAAAAAAAAATTAATTTTTTTACTGTGGTATATAATCAGAAGCGAAGACAACTTAAAATGTAGTTTAATCAATTTGACTTTTTATTACTCCTCTCTTGGTCTATAACATGAAACTTCTGGAAATAGGGCCTAAGATTTTATAAGAACCTTAGCAAATAACAGAGACTAGAAAGGCACATATTGTCCTCATTCTTACTGCCCCTTTGAGATTACAAATCAGTTAGAGCTATCCCTGCAGTGAGAAACAGCAATGACTCAAGACACCCAAGTCTGTTCTGGTCTAGGACCGATCTAAGTCACCCTGCTACACTTTACCCTGGTTAAGAAGAAACAGCTTTCCCCACAAAGGTACATTCAGAGTTTACCTGAGTATTGGTAGCATAGTCCATCTGTAGTATATCATATTTTCCAGGCACCTTTTCAAACTTCTCACGATCCTCCCAATTGTTTTTGGTTTTGTCAAGGAATCTGTAGAGCCCAAGGTGGTAAGAAAACCTTATAAATAAAGGTCTACTACTAGGGATAGACTTACAATTGGTTTCTTAGACAGAAAATTTCCAAAAAATGTGTTTTCTACCACAGAGCTCCTTTACATACCAACTTTCCATAAATCTGGATTCTATATTAGGACACCAAATGGACAAAAAAGCTCTGGAAATGAAATAAAAAATGGGAAAAAAAGGACCTCCAGGTTTCCCCACAGGCTCCAAAACGCCACAAAAGCTGTTAAAATTTTAAACAAAAGATATCTATCTAATCCCTTTTCCTGAAAGAAACATGTTCCCAAAGACTCCAGAAATTTCTTCATCCATACCATAGTAAAAGTTTTAAAAACTCCAGCTGAATATTCTCTACCGTATGATGGAGAATCTCTTAAATTCCCAAATCTTCTAAATTTGTTGTTCATGTGTTAAATATATTAGATTCTTCTGTTTTTAGACAATTTCAAGGTTCTAGTTTGATGTAATGACTAAATAAGGATGTAGTTTGGTGTTCCTATCACAGAATATCAGAATAGAAAGACATTAACATCTAGGCCAAATCACACTTATAAAAATCTTAAGGAAGATACATGTAAGAAGAAGAGGGTATTTTTTTGTATTCAATTTTTAGCACTCACTTCTTCTCAAAGATTTCCTTGGCCTTGCTGAGGTTGCCTGAACAAGCCACCAAGCTGTGCTGCCCCATTTTCCCAACTGCAAAGCAAATGCCACACATAAGATGGTTCCCTGTCCTCCAACCCAAGAACAGTTCCCTAATAGAAATGAGCCAGCTCTCTAAGATCTTACTGCTTAACATCTGATGAAAGGGCAGAAAAGGGAGAAGGAAAAGGTGAAAGCACATAGGGAACTGATCACGTCGATACAAGTTACCTGCTAACTGCCAGAGTCTATGAGCACTACTAGCAGCCCAACTGCAGGAGGGTGCTCGACCTCAATGGGCTGCTCTTAGTTTTTCCAGTGAGAACTTCCTAATGAGGATGCCTGCCATTCCCCAATTTCAAGAAGCCAGACTAGATTATTAAGTCCCTCCAAGACTTCAGAGCCTCCATTTACGTGATTTAAACCCAGAGGATCCTTTGGCCACTCGCTAAGCTGCCTTTGGCTTTCTGAATGACAACTCATAAAATTGTAATAAAAGTCATTACCTCGGCCCCATCTCATCCAAACACTGAAGTTCCTCTGGGCATCATCTTCCAATAACTGAATCAGATAGTACTTGTTGTTGTTAAACTGGAGATTGGTCTATGATGAGAAAAATGAACAAAAAAGGAGAGAGTTTTGTAAATGGAAGTCACATAAACCAATGACTCTTCCTTGGTCACAGGTGTCAGTAATTTCCCTAAGGAAAAGCTTAGCAAAAGGCAAGAAAATCACATTCTTATAAGGGTAAGGATGTAAAAAAGGAATAGGGTTTATACATTAAACTTTGGATTCTGAGGAATTAAATGGGAACGTGGAAGCTTCCTAAAACCCTAAATCCTACCTCAAATATCCTGTATCGATTGGTTCCTCCTGTTTTCTTTCCTGCCTTAGCTCCCCCCATACATATTTTTCTGTGTTTTCTAGCTCCCAATCCACTTCCAATAATTATTTTCCAAATGAAGACAATTTTGATGCTCCAAAGGTCTATAACCATTATGCTTGTTTGTTTAGATGATTTACTCTTTGATAGTTCTACTTACAGCTTTGGTTTGTTAGCTGGAGAATTTTTTTTTTTTTTGATAAAGAATCTCACTGTGTTGCTCGGGCTAGAGTGCCATGGCATCAGTCTAGCTCACAGCAACCTCAAACTCCTGGGCTCAAGCAATCCTCCTGCTTCAGCCTCACAAGTAGCTGGGACTACAGGCATGTACCACCATGCCCGGCTAATTTTTTCTATATATTTTTAGATGTTTAGCTAATTTCTTTCTATTTTTTTAGTAGAGAGGGGTTTTCACTCTTGCTCAGGCTGGTCTCAAACTCCTGAGCTCAAACGATCTTCCCTCCTTGGCCTCCCAGAGTGCTGGGATTACAGGCGTGAGTCACCACAGAAATTTGACAATGAGCTGAGAGAAGGACAATGTTGGGAGGAGACAAGGGATATGCAGAAACCACTGCCACATATGTCCCATACCTAACCTGACCTTACTTGGAGACATTCAGAGAGAACATGACCAGTAGGTAAAAGGAGGTATCTGTAAGTAACCCAGAGTGAAGAGAGACGGTAGTTCATGATAAGCACAGCAGCTAGTGTTGTAAGACTGAGCCCTGGATATTTAGGCACTCTTAGTTCATGATAAGCACAGCAACTAGTGCTGTAAGGCTGAGCCCTGGATATTGAGGCACTCTTTGTTAAGCACGTTGTCCCTTCCTACTTCTATTACCTGCTTGCTCACATTATAAAGTCATTGGATGTTAGAACAAAAAGAAGCCTTATGATACTTTCTATCTGCTCATGATATTTTAAGTAGAAGTAGCAACAAAGGAATACCGGTTAAAATTATATATGCTGTATAAAAAATTCAGATTTCAAGTGATATCCAGGAAATATATTAACTAGGCAACTGTATTATCTATTCAAAACCACAAAAATTAATGAGAAAAAGGTTAATTAAAAAGGGAAAACTTAAATAAATTTAACTACAAAAACTTTAAAAACTTCAATAGGAGCAAAAAGTATACAAAAAATAAAAGGCAAATGACAAATCTGGAAAATACATAAGCAATTTACATTGCAGACAAAAGGCTATTTTCTGTGTATATCAAGTTCCTCAAAGCCAGTAAGAAAAAGAACAACAACCTATTAGAAAATGTGCAAAAGGATATCAACAGAAAATTCACAAGTTCAACAAATGACATGAAATTTGCAAAAAGATCTGCTTCTCACAGAGGACTTTGCTATCCGATAAGAATGCTCTAGTGCTGAGCACTCAGGTGTTTAATCGTAAGTGGCTAATAAAAGGTATTTCAGAATTAAAGATCTGGGCATTGGAACGTGATCACCAATAATTATCAAGAAATTGCCATGAACAGAAGGGCTCCTCCCCTTACCTGATTTAGCATGACATCATAGACATCATTTCCTTCACAATACACATGAGCCTAGAAAGAGAAAAAAACAAGTGACATTAGTATAGTGAGGCTCTACATTTTCCTATGTCTCAGGTTGTCATTCTCCAGCACCATCAACATCTATTTCCCAGGGAAAGAACTGCAAACGTATTTTCTACACACCACCTGTCATTACTATAATGAAAATATGCTGCCTTTTTCTAATTACAGAAACACAAAAGACTCTGAGTTAAAGGAAACCTGCTCCAGAAGCAGCCTTTCTTTTGTATTCTTCAAATTCTATCCTCATTCATCAATAACGCATTCCATTCCACAGCACAGTTTCTCTTTAGAATAAGAAAACAGTTATTTCTTAAAGATATCATTTTCTGGTTGAAAATGAAAATGAAGTATGGAAGGCTAACAGCAACCCCAAAAGGTAACTATGTTAAAAACACCCTGATTATAAACCCTGAACCCTTCCACTCCCACCCCTCAGCCTTGGAAAAAATTAATCACCAACAATATTTTGGAGAGGATTCCTAAAATAAATACTGATGTCCCAGGCAGGAATCCTAGTAACAAAAGAACACTGCTCTCTGAGAAATCAATGGACAAAGAATCAGCTCCAAAGTCTCTTACCTTCCCAACCTTGGCTGTACATTCTGGGTCCACAGGCGCTTTGCCCTTTAACAGCAAGGCCTTCACAGATTCTGAGGAAAGACAGATATGTACTACCATACATAAGAATCAAAAGCAGCTGTTGTGGTTAGACAGAAACCTGTCATCATTCACTATGCCCTTCCCAAGCAATCCTAGTCTTCTGCCTAGGTCTCAATCTGTCTCAAATAAATGAAAATGAAGATTCAAGAAAGTAGATTAGTTTTGTGGTATGCCCAGAGGATAGAGAAATTAACTAATTATATTCTCAAGGAAGGAAGAAATAAGAGGTAAAAGAAGATATCACCCCCACCCCACACCACAGAAAATCTTGCTGACCCAGGTCCTCCCTGACCTACCACCTTGTTTGTCTTCTGTCCTCTCCTCATTAGCCTTTCCTCCAACCACAGGCATCTTTGTCACCCCCTGCCTCTGGCATCTTCGAGTTTTCTTAGCAGGAGGAGAATCTTCTGGAGCAGTGTTGCCATTATTAACTTTCTTGGTTTCGTTTAATGCCATAGAGGCTAAGGGAAAGAATAATGAGCAAAGAATGAGGACACACTGAATATGATCCTCCCTTGAAAATAATGTTTTAAAGAAATAGTTTAACAACTCACACACAGAAAAATACCACATGCTCTCACTTGTAAACTTGTAAGTGGAAGCTAAATAATGTGCACACATGAATGCAGAGTGTGCAACGATGGATAATGGAGACTTGTAGAGGTGGAGGTGGTACTTGTTGGAAGGTGGCTTGGTGGGTACAAAGTGAGTTGCTTCAGTGCATTGAAGGTCCTGACTTCACCACATGTAATATGTCAATGTAGCAAAATTGCACTAATACTGCAAGAATATGTACAAATAAAAAAATAAATGGGGAAAAAAATGGTTCAAGATGGTTTTGTGGTCGGCGTGGTGGCTCACGTCTGCAATCCTAGCACTCTGGGAGGCCGAGGCGGGCAAATTGCTTGAGGTCAGGAGTTCGAAACCAGCCTGAGCAAGAGCGAGACCCCCGTCTCTACTATAAAGAGAAAGAAATTAATTGGCCAACTAATATAGAAAAAATTAGCTGGGCATGGCGCATGCCTGTAGTCCCAGCTACTCGGGAGGCTGAGGCAGGAGGATTGCTTGAGCCCAGGAGTTTGAGGTTGCTGTGAGCTAGGCTGACGCCACGGCACCCACTCTAGCCTGGGTAACAAAGCGAGACTCTGTCTCAAAAAAAAAAAAAGATGGTTTTGTAAGTTTACAAAGAAACAATAACAACTGCCACATCACTACTCTTGGTAATGGTCTAAAAAGCCTCCCTAAATTGCTATATTTTAGCCAAATAAAGAGAACCCCAGGGCTCTTGTAAACTCATAGCCAGAAGCATGAATCTCACAGCCTGCAGATCTCATCTGTTTACTTGTGACTCAATCCCCCCAATCATACCTGAGGCTGTATGAGATAATGGTTAGTAGAAACTAGTGTCTGTGCCTAGTTTAGAATCCAACTCTGTTTCTTCTAGCTGTGGAAACTTGAAGAAGTTATTTGCTCTCTTTGTACCTCAGTTGCCCCAAGTGTAAAATCCAGAGGATGACAAACAACAGTATCTAATTTATAAAGTGGACCTATGCTTTTTAGAACATAATACATAGAGTACTATAACTCAAGAATTCTTAAGACTCTCATTTTACTGTCTCTGGAATTGGGACACATCTTACAATGGGTGACATATAAACAAGGAATTATAGTTTCATTGGAAGCGCTTATCGTTCCTTTGTGTTATGTAAAATAATAGTGCACCTTATAATTAATTTTTTCAATCGTCTGACATTAGGTATTAGCAATAGAGTTGGCACATTAGCTGTCACAGGCCCACAAATCTTTATCTACAATTCCGTAATCCAAAAAGCTCTGAAAACCGAAATTTCAAAAGTTTAGCACCCAAACTCGTTTGGTAGCCAAGTGCAGGTCGCGGGGAGCTGGAAAGGGAAAAAGGCCAGTGTAGGGAGTACCGTTCCTTTCCCGACACCCCGACCCCAGCATTCCGCCCCCCAACAATGCGCCCGGAACCTCGCGCCCTGCCGCCGCTGGTCCTCCGCCGCGCCGCCATGAAGCACCGGAGCTGACGTTCTCAACCCGCTCCCAGGAATCTCGGGCGCAGAGTCCCGAGTCACAGGCGGGAAACAGCGCGCGCGCGCGCGCGCCCTGGGGAGTTGACGCGCGTATGGGACCGGGGAGGTACACTCAGATATTTGCATGTCGCTATGTATTGTGGGAAATCACCATAATGGTGAAATGTCTTTCGACTTGGGAACCTTATAAAGTCTGGGTAAGACCATCCTTCCTCATAGGGCGGAGGGAAGCTCATCAGTGGGGCCACGAGCTGAGTGCGTCATGTCACTCCACCCCCATGTCCCTTGGGAAGGTCTGAGACTAGGGCCAGAAGCAGCCCTAACAGGGCTCTCCCTGAGTTTCGGGGAGGTGAGTTCCCAGAGAACGGGGCTCCGCGCGAGGTCAGACTGGGCAGGAGATGCCGTGGACTCCGCCCTTGAGGAGGGGCCCGGCGGATGCCTCCTCAGCCGGAGCTTGGAACAGACTCACGGCCAGCGAAGTGAGTTCAATGGCTGAGGTGAGGTACCCCGCACGGGGGCTTCATAACCCAATTCAGACTACTCTCCCCCGTCCTTTTTTTTTGAACAAAAACCTCCTTAGTGCTGGAATACCGGTTGTTCCCACTAAGAGTTGCAAGCATCAGTAGGATAAGTGTGCCAATTGCTGTTGGGAGTGGTGTGTAGAAAGTTACATGAAACTTCGGAACTGGGACAAACATTGGGTAGGAAAACTATGAGAATGCTAGTGTCAGAAACCCCTGAACATGATGATTTGGTACCTGGTGACATTAGGCCAGGGGTTCCCAAATGTTTGACCGCATAAGAATCATGAGGTATGGAGGCTGCACACTTAAGCAGATTCCCCACCCCAGTCTAGAATCCCCAAAAAGAGGGGATTCTGAAGGAAAGGTGAGTTTTATTGAACTTCATTCTTGAGAATTAAGAAACATTGTTTCAGATGTCTCAGAAAAAAAATAAAAGAATTAAGAAACAGAATTTGAAAGATCAATGATTGAAGGAAACTAATAAGATTTAAAAAGCTTTACTATTCCACAGGCATGGTTTTTTTATATAGTTTTTTTTTGTTGCTATTTTTCTTGTTTTTGTTTTTGAGACAAGGTCTCGCTCTGTTGCTAGGGCTAGAGTGAAGTGGCCCAATCCCAGCTCACGACATTCTCAAGACTCCTGGGCTCAAACAATCCTCCCTCCTCGGCCTCCCAGTGTGCTAGGGTTACAGGTGTGAGCCACTGGCTGTTTTTTTTTTTTTAATATTTTTTATGTTGTTATAAATGAAGCTATCAAATTTTCAAAAGTGATTAGCAAAGCCGTTTGAAGGAATTTGCATGCATGTTTTTTCAGGAATAGCTAGGAAAGCGGATGTTGAGGAGGGCCTATTATGAAGTTGCTACAACTGTGGTAGGAAAGTATTCTCAAGAGTTACTAATTTAAACTAGAGAGGTCTTAAGCCAATTAAAAGGAGAAAAGTAGTAGTTCGGGGTTGGGATGGGAGGTGGTGTACATGCAGAAGGCCCAGTCTAGGCTCAATTTAGGAAATAGTCATTCAGTGTGGTTATGTGGTGTCCTTTTAGCCTTTGAAGTCTATCCTTTGCTGTCTTAGGAAATTGGAGTCTCCTACTTTTCTCACTCCTATATTGAAACCTACTTTTGAATCTTTATCCTTATTTTGACAAGGGATGCTATTTAATTATTACTTTTTTTTCTTTGAAAGAGACAGGGGACTTGCTCTGTCCCACAGGATGAGTACAGTGAGTAGCACAATCGTAGTTCACTGTAACCTCCAACGCTTGGGCTCAAGTGATCCTCCCGCCTCAGCCTCCAAAAGTGCTGGGATTACAAGCCTGAGCCACCACACCTGGCCTATTTTATTATCTAAATATGAACACGTTGCCCTTATAAAATCTTACAGATACTCAAAAACAAAAAACTGCTCCCTTCATTCCCTCCATCCTGCTCCTAGGAGGAACTACTGTTATTAGTTTGATGTGTCTTTATATTTTGTTTTCATTCACATACAAAGATGTGCAGATACAGAAATATTTTATTAATATTTTGCCTTTTTTGAAGGAAGGTTGAATGTTACATAAATGTGAGCATATTGCATGTGTTATTCTGCCATTTGGATTTTTTTACTTAACATGCATTATAGATCTTTCCATGTTAGTATATGCAGATATACTTCTCTTTAACTACTGAGTAATATTTCATAGTATAGTTGTATCATGATATAATGATTCCCCTTTGGGTAGACATGGGTGTTTCTATAATAACTGTTTAGCTATTATAGCCAGAGCTAAAATAAACATTCTTCCTTGAACATGCCCCTTTGAGCACAATATTTCTCCAAGATCAATAACCAGCTGTGAATTTGCAAAGGGTATGCTTAATTTTTAATTAATGACAAATGGCTGTTTTCAGATTCTTCATTCTTAATACATTATAAATGAAAAGTTTCTTAATGGTGCTACCTTTGGGAGGAGGGGGCCAAGGGCAATAAATGTAACCTTAACATTCGTACCCCCATAATATGCTGAAAAAAAAAAAGAGTGCTACCTTTTCCAAGAGTTTATTCATTTTAGCAGTGATAACATCTCTAAACAACAGTAATTATCAGTGTTCTCCAAAGGGTGAGCCTAAATTACATCTGTTACAAGCATCTGAGGGTGCTTATTAAAATACATATTGCTGAGTCCCACTCATTGAATTAGAATATCTGAAGGTGTGTTCCAGGATTCTACTTTTAAACAATTTCAAAGTGATTTTACTGTGCACAAAATTTTGCTGTTACCAGTGAGGCAGTATCTTATAATGAATTTTTTTGAGTATTAAAACCTACAATACAGGCCGGGCCGTGGCTCACACCTGTAATCCTAGCACTCTGGGAGGCCGAGGCGGGCGGATTGCTCAAGGTCAGGAGTTGGAAACCAGCCTGTGCAAGAGCGAGACCCGTCTCTACTATAAATAGAAATAAATTAATTGGCCAACTAATATATATAGAAATAAAAATTAGCCAGGCATGGTGGCGCATGCCTGTAGTCCCAGCTACTTGGGAGGCTGAGGCAGGAGTATTGCTTGAGCCCAGGAGTTTGAGGTTGCTGTGAGCCAGGCTGACGCCATGGCACTCAATCTAGCCTGGGCAACAAAGCGAGACTATGTCTCAAAAAACAAATCAAAACAAAACAAAAAAACCTACAATACAGAATACCATGAATGAATGTTAGATATTTGATGGAAATCTTCAAAGAAAAGAATATTGTGCTTTCTGTGATCTTCTGAAACATAATAGGAGGTAGTGCAATGTGGTAGTTGAGTTCGAGCTCTCAAGTTGGATGAGTAGTGTCTTGGTCTGCTTCCTGTTTCTTATAAAAGAATACCTAAAACTGGGTAATTTGTAAAGAAAGGGAATTAATTTCTTGCTGTTATTGTAGCTGAGAAGCCCAAGGTTGAGGGGTCCTGTCTGTCAATAGCCTTCTTACTGGTGGGGACTCTGCAGAGTCCTGAGGTATGCAGGGCATCACATGGCCAGGTGGCTGAGTGTACTAACATGACATCCTCAAGTCTCTCTTGCTTTTCTTATAAAACCACCAGCGCCATTCCCATCCCACAATATCCTTTTAATCCATTAATCCTTTAATTTATCAATCCATGAATGGATTAACGCATTCCTAAGGGCAGACCCCTTAGGATCCAATCACGTCTTTAAGGTCTCACCTCTATTGATTAAGTTTCAACCTGAGTTTTGGAGGGGACATTCAAACCACAGCAACTAGTCTGAATCCAGACTTTAACACTTGCTAAATAGACAAGTTCCTTAATCTCTTTAACTCTGTTTCCTTTTTTGTAAAATAATTATAATGAAAGTGCCTACATTCTTGGATTATTGTGAAGATCAAACAAAGTAATGAATGTATAGTTCTTAGCACAATTCCTGGTTGATAGTAAATGTTCAATAAATGTTTTTACTCTAGAAATTACAATTAAATAAATCAATTATGGAACAACAAACTAACATTTGTTGTGAATGTTGGGGAATTTGAGGTAGGTAAACTCTGAGGTAGATTAGAATGGATAGTAAATTCTTTTTTTTTTTTTTTTTTGAGACAGAGTCTCACTCTGTTGTCCGGGCTACAGTGCCATGGTGTCAGGCTAGCTCACAGCAACCTCAAACTCCAGGGCTCAAGCAATCCTGCTGCCTCAGCCTCCTGAGTAGCTGGGACTACAGGCATGTTCCACCATGCCTGGCTAATTTTTTTCTATATATTTTTAGTTGGCCAATTAATTTCTATTTTTTAGTAGAGATGGGGGTCTTGCTCTTGCTCAGGCTGGTCTCGAACTCCTGACCTTGAGTGATCCGCCCGCCTGGGCCTCCCAGAGTACTGGGATTACAGGCCTGGCCAGAATGGATAGTAATTTCTGGGAAGGAGGAAGCAGGGTGGATAGGATGATATCATTAAAAAGTAAAAACTACTATGATTTAGCATTGTATACTTTCTTTTTATATTATAATACTTTGAATTGTTATACTTCTAATACATGGAAATTATATGTATATTTGTACATATTTATGCATTATATACTGTAATAGTATTTATTAAGAATCATGATGAATATTGTGCCAATGAGTCCTCTAGTTATGGCTTAAAAGCAATCCTCAATGTAAGAGGGACATACACTCTAACTGGAAAGGGATATGAAGAGTCAAAACAATATATTATTTGTTTATTTATGTTTTTTTTAGAGATGGGGGTCTTACTCTGTCACCCAGGCTGGAGTGCAGTTGTGCAATCACAGCTCACTGCAGCCTCAAACTCCTGGGCTCAAGTGATCCTCCTTCTTCAGCATCCAGTATAGCTGGGATTATAGGCATGAACCACTGCACCTGGCTCCAAATAATGTATTAATGAATTATGTCTTCAGCACTGAAGGTCATTGTTTTGGATCCAGAAATGTGTAAAGCACACATTTTGCCCTCTTGTTATTTATAGTATATTTGAGGAAATATATCTAAGAACAAATTATAATAATAGCTAACATGTTGAGTACTATGCAGCAGGCATTGTACTGGGTACATTACATGAATTATTTTACTTAATTCTCACAACAGTCATGGGGGAAGATGTCATCATTTTTTCTTCTTTTCTTATAGTTAAAGAAACTTATCAGTTGGATATCTAAAAAAAGAAAGAAAGAAAGTTAAGGAAACTGAGGCTGAGATGTGCGTTAGTAAATGGGAAGGCTCAGATTCAAAATCAGCTAAACTTTAAAGCCTAAACACTTAGCCACCCATCTTTTATTCACCAAGCCTGTTAGCTCAAGAATTAGCCTGTAGGTAAATTCTAACTTGAATGGATCTAGACTGTTGAATGGATCTAGACTTTGCATAAATTATGTTCTGCTTTTGTTGCCAATAGCACTCCCACAAACATGGTGAATGTTTCTAAAACCTGCTGGACTTTCTGTGTGTGGCAAGCACCAACCCCACAAAGGGACACAGTGCAAGAAGGGCAAGAATTCTCTGTATGCCCAGGGAAAGTGGCGTTATGACAGGAAGCAGAGTGGCCGTGTTGGGTAAACTTAAGCCAATTTCCCTGAAAAAGACTAAAACTACAAAAAGATTGTGCTGAGGTTTCATTGTGCAGCCCAGCTGCTGATCTAAGAGAATGCTGGCTATTAAGAGATGCAACCATTTTGAACTAGGAGGAGGTAAGAGAAAGGACCACATGGTCCATTTCTAAGTGTCTTTTGTTTCATTATGAAAAGAATAACACCTTGAGGTTATGTTAAAAAAATTAACCATGCAGAGGTCTTAAAGTCTAAGAATTATCCTCAAGAGACGAAAATTGTTTGGCATACAATGCAGGAGGCCCATCTAAACAACAACGTGCATAAGTAGCTTAAATTAGCCTGCGTTTGTGCTAAGTATATTAACCCAGAAGGAAACTTGGTTTAAGTTCACTCGAAAAACGGTGCAGAAGCATCACTGGCGCGGGAAGAGACTAGTGGGTGAAGGAGGGGGCTGCGTCATTTCAGCACCTTTTAAGGTAAAGGAGGAGGGAATCCTCCTTGAACTCATTAGCCAATCAGATTCTGAGGCCACTTCCCAAGGGCACTTCCTGTCTCTTCACGTTCTCTCAGTCTCCGTTTTGGTGGGCTGGTGAGTGTGCGCTAGTTTTGCTTTCCAGTTGTCTTGAATTAGCCTTCCATTTGAGCCATATACCCACGTGGCAGGCCTTTATTTCAAGCCAGCACTGGAGTGTGTGTGAGTCGCAAGCCGATTAATCTTGGCTGTGTGGATGTTGGGGGAAGGCAGTGAAATGTTCTGCGTGGCTTGTTTCCACGTGCACCTCTGCAGTACTGGGTTTGATTAACTTCCTTCCCCGAGACCTGTTGACCCAGGAACAATAGACTCTGCTTCAGGTACAGAGTGCATGTGTTCCTAGAAAATGCCCGGCTTCATATTGCCCGGAGGGAAAGATATTAGTATCCCAATGCTGTTTTGATTTATATCTCCCTGCGTGATCTTTGGAGGAGTTGTTCAGCCCAGTAGATTTTAATTCTCCGGTGAGTGTCTATAGTGTCCAGGTCCTTACTGTGTAGGAGCTGCCTCGGACATTGTCTTTGCTCAGAGTATTTCAGTTTTCTTGATAAGACTGGGCAGTAAACTCTGAAGACATGATTTTAGTGAGCCCTAAAAGGAGCTCCTAATTTATTGTTACCACAGTGGTGAGGGTGTCCTAAAAAGCTTAAAATTTACTGAAAAAAAATCAAGGATCATAGTGCAAGCCTCAATTCAAATTCCGGCGCCACAGTTGACCTTGGGAGAGGCAGTGAGCCATTCTGAGGCTCAGCTTGTGAAGATCAAATAAAATATATGAAGGCCAGGCACTAATTAGTATGTATTAAATGTTAGGCACCTTCTAGAAGTAAACAAAACTTATTTATTTGCAATAAGTATTTTCTTTTTTCTCACAAAAAGTTTTGCCTAATGACCTTGAGAGTAATTTCACTGGATTGCTATTTTTCTCATTGATATATTTAGTTTTAATATATGTGTTATTCTTACAGGCAGAAAATGTGAGAAAGACAAATAATAAACTAATTAATTGAATGTACTAGCAATAGGCATTTGTAGGCCTCCCATAATCCTTGTAATTCTCAAGCTTTATTGTTACATTAATTTTATATTTGAAATAGGTAATATATTCACAGTTAAAAATTCACAAGGGACCAAAGTGTATACAATGAAAAGTTTCTTATCCCTGCCCCTAAACCACCTGACTTTTTATCCCTAATAAGAGTGTTACCAGTTTCTTGTGTATCTTTTCTAAGATATTTATGCACATATAAGCAAATATGTGTATTTATCCTTTCCTTCTTCTATACATACTCTGCCATGTACCTTTCTTTTCACTTAACTGTTTTATATGAATAAATAGTGTCCACGTTCTTTATAGTGGTTACGTAGTATACTAATATATGTACATATCAGACATTTTAGGTAGTTTATGATCTTGATATTTCCTTCAAAATGAATAACTTTGTATATAAACCAGTTGGCACATAGGCATTTCAGTTGGGTTTTGATGTATTCATCTTCAAAAGGACTCTAGATATTTTGCAGCACTTCTTTTTGTTTTGTGAAAAGTGATGATTAGAAACCAATCTAAATATGTTGATTGAGCAGTATTGAGTACCGGAATCAAAACTATGCTGATGGCCTTTATGTGAATATATCTTTGACCACACTGGTTTGAGTAGGGGATGGGTTTATCTTGTTATGAGGAAATATTTAATGTTGGGAAGGAATGACAGCAGTGACCTAGAACATCTGAATAGTCTTTGTATTCACAAGGGCGGAAGGAGCATGCTTTCGGTGTTTACTTAGAAAATGTGTTCTGGATATCTCCCTGGAATTACGGTGTTAAGGGAGTTGTCTCATATTTTAGCATTAAGTTAGGAAAAGCTGAAATGTTTTTTAGGATGTAAACATGTGAAATAAAAAGGAAGCCCTTGTGAATTTCTCCAAATCTGTTTAAGTATTATGAGGCTTAGTTCATGTCTTGTGAAACATCTAGTTTTTCAGTTAGGAGCTTTTGTTAGTTGAGGAAAAAATTAGGTTTTTCCAGTGGAAGCATGCTTTTGTTAAGAAGTAACTTTATATAAAATATGCTGGAGTTTTCATTGTTAAGTGGGGAATGAGGGGAAGAAGGAAGCAAGCATGTGTCTTTTTTTTTCTTAAAAGACGCAGTATCTGGGAGTTGGAAGAGCCCTTCTAAGTACTATTTGAGTGACTTTTCTGGCTTGTGAAAAGTTAAATTTTGGGGTAGAATATCTGTCTTACTACTCATTAGCTGGTTGAGCTTGGACAAGTACTAGAAACAACATATTAAACATTTAACTTCATGCCAGCTACAGTGCAAGATATATTTATTACCTCATTTAATCTCCACAGAAGTTCTAAAAGGTAGGAAGTATTTATCCTCATTTTATAGAGAGGATAACTGAGGCTTAGAGAAATTACATAATTGCTTAAGGTCCCAGTGAACATTCGAGACAGCCAGGATTAAAATCCAGTTCTGTCTGACTTCAAAATCCATTATCTCAGAGAATACAAATTAATGTAGCTATTATGGAAAACAGTATGGAGGTTCCTCAAAAAATTAAAAATAGAACTACCATATGATCTAGAAATCCCACTTGTGGGTATATATCCAAAGCAAATAAAATCAGTATGTCAAAGAGCTATCTATCTATACTCCCATGTTCATTGCAGCACTAGTTACAGTAGCTAAGATACAGAATCAACCTAAGGATCCATAAACAACAGATGAATGGATAAAGAAAATATGGTATTTATGAATAGTGGAATACTATTCATCCTTATAAAAGAAGGAAATTCTGTCGCTTGTGACAACTTGGATGAACCTAGAGGACATTTTTATAAGTGAAATAAGACAAGCATAGAAAGACAAATACTGCATGATCTTACTTAATATGTAAAATCTAAAAAAAGTTGAACTCATAGAAGCAGAGAGTAGAATGGTGCTTGCCAAGGGTGGGGAGTGAGGAGTGTGGGGAGAATGAGAAGATGTTGGTTAAAGGGTATAAAGTTTCAGTTAGACAGGAGGAATAATTTCTCTCTGTCTTTTGTACAGCATGGTAACTATAGTTAATATTATAATAATGTATTTTGTATACTTGAAAATTGCTGAGAGTAGAACTTAAGTGTTCTTATCACAGACAAAAATGATAAGTGAGGTGATGGATATGTTAATTAGATTGATTTAATCATTTCATAATGTATACATGTATCAAAACATCACATTGTACACTGTAAAGATATACAATTTTATTTGCCAATTATACCTTAATAAAACTAGGGAAAAATAAAATACAAAGAAATCTATTATCTTATCTACTAAGCTAAGTTGCCTGCCATTTATTCTTTGAACCTTGCTCACATACCTATAAAATGGAGATGATATAGAACTTGCAAAATGAGGTAATTTATGGAAACTGCTGTATAAATTCTAAGATAGGCCAAGTATTATGAAATAGATAGCAAGTTAACAGAGAAGAGGCTTTACTACCTCTCACATCCTGATTTCAAGCAAGTTACTCCTTCCTGTTGTCTTGACCAAAAAGCCCTTGGGCACTATGTTTTCATTTCATTTTTATTTGGTTCACTAACCATGGGATTGGGACTGGGTGAAATGGTGGGATGTGAATGGCATGAGCTGCATGGTTAGTCTGAGTTTCTAACCTCACCACTTCTATTTCATGTATATTCTGAATGAATACCTTCTGTACTAAGATGTTAAAACTGTCAGTATTAGCTAAAACAGCTGATAGTGAGTGGGAAATAAAACTTAGAGTCTGTTTTGATAGCAGTGCCTTATACAACTATCTCTAAAGGAAAACTATGCCAAGTTATCAGTTTAGCATTTACTTCCTATGTATGTTTTGTATTTTTGTTGTTGTTGTTTCAGGTTGAAGATGAAATCCACTAAGGAGGGAAGGCCTGAGTCTTTAGCACCCTGTGTGCCAGCCCAGAAGTGGTTCTGTGAAAGCCTCTGTAATATCTATAGACCTCTCTGAAAATCAAGTGGGCTTGGATTCAGACTGTCAATAGCAGGCAGGTATTGAATTTTGACCAAGATAAGCTGCCTTAAATTCTTTACATTACATGTATTATGTGTGCCTTTTCTATCTAAAAAGATAAGAAATTGAGTTAAAATTGTATCTCATAATGCTAGACACCTAATGGGCGCTGAGTAAATTGGAATGGAAATGGTCAAATTGAGTGATAATGCTATTTTAAAATGGAAGTATCTATCTGCTGATTGAGTATTAGTATTTATTATCAATTTGTAGTTTGTATCAAGCCTTCATGAAACATCTATTCACACATATAAAATGTACCTTTTGGCTATGAACACCAGTGCTTTGGAGGGCTTACTGCCCACAGTCAACAAAATGAATGGATCATTCATTGTTTATATAGTATTTACAAATTGCTTAGTAAATATGAAATGACCTTTGCTTGGTAGAATGACATTTACTGAAACATGATTAGAATTATTCAGGGAGCATCACACATTGGGAAAGGTCTTTTTTTTTTTATTTGGTTTTACCACCACCACCACCACCACCTCCTCCCCACCCCTCCTCCTCCTCCTCCTCCTCCTTCCCCTCCCCCTCCCTGGAGCCCCAGGCCCAGGGAAAGGTCTTTTTAACATCAGGATTTATGTGCTAGGCTTTGTGCTGTGAGTCAAGGACACAAAGACCAGGCCCCTTGCAATATGTGTTTTGTTTGTAAAGTGAGGTAAATAGAGAACTTATCCCTTTCAACCTATAATTATCATCCTGTAAGAAGTACTTGGATCAAGGAGTTTTGAGTTAGACATTGTTCAAAGTATGTAGAAACCTCTCACATTGTATCTTGCTTCTTGGCAACATTCCCTTAGTTAATCTTGCATGCTGCTTATCTGAAAATTTTATATAGTTAAAGCATTTTTCAAGTATAGGACAAAGAAGGAGTAAAATAACATTTCTGGTTAATATCTCTCTGAGGTATTTACAATACCTCAATTTCTTCCCGACCTACTAAGCAAATATGTCATTCTTGTTCTAAAGCAAACCATCTTCTATAGTTTTGCTTTTTATTTCATGTAGGAAGTGCCATGGTGATGAAGTTTTGATGGAAATGGATTTAATACTAGCTTTTTTTTTTTTTTTTTTTTTGAGACACAGTCTCACTCTGTTGCCCGGGCTAGAGTGCCATGGTGTCAGCCTAGCTCACAGCAACCTCAAACTCCTGGGCTCAAGCAATCCTCCTGCCTCAGCCTCCCGAGTAGCTGGGATTACAGGCATGTGCCGCCATGCCTGGCTAATTTTTTCTATATATATTAGTTGGCCAATTAATTTCTTTCTATTTATAGTAGAGATGGGGGGTCTTGCTCAGGCTGGTTTCGAACTCTTGACCTCGAGCAATCTGCCTGCCTCGGCCTCCCAGAGTGCTAGGATTACAGGTGTGAGCCACCGCGCCTGGCCAATAATAGCTCTTAATAGTTAGGTGACCTTAGCAAATTTATGTAACTTCTCTAAGCCTCAATTTTCCTTGTAAATATGGGGTTGTGAAGTTTGAATAAAACAATTTCTATAGTGATTGACAGGATTTTTTTTTAATTTAGATTTTTCAGAGATGGGGGGGGGGCTCTCATTATATTGCCCAGACTGGACTCAAACTCCTGGCCTGAAGTGATCGTCCCACCCTAGCTTCCTGAGTAGTTAGGACTATAGGTGCAAGCCACTATGCCCAGCTAAGATGGCAGGATTTTTTTCAAGAATGATAGTCACTGCTTCCTTTCTGTCCACTTATTTTATTCAGACCCATCCTTAAAGGCACTAATGTCAAATAGTGATGATGGAAATGTTTTATATTTATACCGCCAATTGGTAGCCATTAGCCACATGTGGATATTGAGCAATTAAAATGTGGCTAGTGTAACTGAGAAATTTAATTTTTAATTTGACTTAAAATTACTTAGGTCCACTCAATTAATTAAGTCCATTCAACACTCACCTTTTTTTCTTCAGGAAACTTTTCTTTTTTTTTTGGAGACGGAATCTTACTTTGTTGCCCTGGCTAGAGTGCAGTGGTGTCATTGTAGCTCATTGTAACCTCAAACTCCTGGGCTCAAGTGATCCTCCAGTCTCAGCCTCTCTAGTACCTGGGACCATAGGTGCAAGCAGGTACACATCACCATGCCTGGCTAATTTTCGTATTTTTAGTAGAGATGGGGTCTCATTCTTGCTCCAGCTTGTCTGGAACTCCTGAGCTCAAGTGATCCTCCTGCGTCGGCTTCCCAGAAGTGGTAGAATTACAGGTGTGAGCCATTGCGCCTGGCCCATGCTTCTTAACCTTACTTGGTCTCTACCCCTTATTTGATGGTACATTAATTTTTATGAGTCTTGTCTTTCTGGCTAGCTTGTATCTGAGGTTATAGATTTTTGAATCTCCACACTGCTGCATGAAAAGGAACATGATAAAAGTATAATTGTAATATTTTTAGCTAATAAGTTTTAAATGATCATACATGTAGTATAAAAAGTTTTCTAGCTAGTAATTAGGTGAAGAATAGTGTGAAAGTTATCTGCAGTGATGAGCTGTGTATCCATCCAGTCTGTATTTCACCTAAAGTTCAGATTACACTCAGAGGAAATTAAAGCCTCTTTCTTATGTTGCCATCTTGTGGCAGACTTGGATTCTTTTTTTTTTTTTTTTTGAGACAGGCTCCCTTTGTTGCCTGGGCTAGAGTGAGTGGCCCTGGCATCTGCCTAGCTCACAGCAACCTCAAACTCCTGTGCTCAAGTGATCTTCCTGCCTCAGCCTCCTGAGTAGCTGGGACCATAGGTGCAAGCCACCATGCCTGGCTAATTTTTTGTTTCTATTTTTAGTAGAGATGGGGTCTTGCTCTTGCTCAGCCTGGTCTCGATTTCCTGACCTCAAGCGATCCTCCTACCTCAGACACCCAGAGTGCTAGGATTACAGGTGTCAGCCACTGCCTGGCCAGACTTGGATTTTAAATGGTGCTAATTCAGTTTTCTTGTATCCAGGGAGAGTTTTCTTAGGATTATTGTGACAAAGGATTACCAAAAATAATGGAAACTTGCTTTGAAAAAACTATTTTGGATTACTTTCTCATTTATCTGAATCTTTTAAGTTTTTTTTTAAATGTTTTTATTTTTCTGAGACAGGATCTTTACTCTGTTGCCCAGGCTAGAGTGCAGTGGCATTTTTATAGCTCACTGCAACTAGCCTCAAGCAATCCTCAGTCTTCAGCCTCTCAAAGTGCTAGGATTACAGGCGTGAGCCACCTTGATGGGCCTCTGAATCTTATAAATTCTATCTTATAAATTCTTTTTTTAAAAAAAAATTTATTAATTTATTTATTTTGAGACAGAGTTGCACTCTGTTGTCCGGGCTAGGCTGTGGCATCAGCCTAGCTCACAGCAACCTCAAACTCCTGGGCTCAAGCAATCCTCCTGCCTCAGCCTCCTGAGTAGCTGGAACTACAGGCATGCACCACCATGCCCAGCTATATATATATATATATATATATACTTATATATATATATATATATATATATAAGTTGTCCAGCTAATTTCTTTCTATTTTTTTAGTAGAGACGGGACTCGCTCTTGCTCAGGCTGGTCTCGAACTCCTGAGCTCAAATGATCCTCCTGCTTCAGGCTCCCAGAGTGCAAGAATTACAGGCATGAATTGCCACGCCCAGCCTGAATCTTATAAATTCTTGACTCCTTCCTTTTGCATATCTGTTTTTTTACTGTGAGGCTGTTGATTTTTGTAGTTTTTCAGAGGTTGGTTAGACTTACTGTGTAGTTTTACCCAAACTTTTTTTTTTTTTTTTTTTTATTTCAGCATATTATGGGGGTACAAATTTTAAGGTTTCAATAAATGCCTTTTCCCCCCCTCCCCCCACAAGTCTGAGTTTCCAGCATGACCATCCCCCAGATGGTGCACATCTCACTCATTATGTATGTATATACCCGCCCCCCTGCCCCCCAAACTTTTAAATTTATACAAAATTGAGCTTGTATAGAGGTTCTGTCCTACTCTGATATAGAGCTTGGGCATTCAATGACATTTTCCAAATAGATGGGTCAATAATTTATATTATTTAATGGAGAGTCAAAGGATGAATAATTACTCTAAATTTCCTTGTGACTTGGTGTAGAACATGCTAGTATGAGTTATTATGTAACCATAACCTTTGTGAATTTATTATTATTTTTATTTTCCAGAGATGTTTACGTAGTTGATAGATCACGTAGTTTAACTTGATTCCTGGATAGAAGCTGGATTCATCTGATACCAGAGGTAAGTGTACGAAAAATCTTCATTTTTACCTCATTTGAGTTTTTAATCACCTAGTAAGATGTGGAGCTCAGTGGTATTAGTAGCTGAAATTTGGTAGTTGAAAATACCTAGTTCTAACCTTAAGAGGGCTTTCCTGTCTAGGGATGAAAAGCCAGTGGTAGTTTGCTCTTCACTAATCATTTATAGTTTGCCATGATGAAATGCATGTTAAGTCCATGTTTCAGCTGATCAGTGTGATTAAACACATGCTCTGAGCAGACTAAAGCTAGGGGCAAACACCTGGAATTGAATTCTGCTTGTTGAAGTTCTTACTGGGATTTAGCCCATGATCTCAGGTAATTCTTAAAGTTTTTAATTATCAATTTGATATGACCAACATTTTGTTATGCTTTGATCTTTTGTGAAATCTCTATATCACAATATATCACCTTTATGAGATAAAACTAGGGTCAGGAACAGGAATCCTAATCTAAAAATTTAGTGGGTTTTTTTTTTTTTTCAAGACAGGGTCTTGCTCTGTCACCCAGGCTGAAATGCAGTAGCACAGTCATAGTTCACTGCAGCCTCAAACTCTTGGCCTCAAGTGATCCTCCTGCCTCAGCCTCCCAAATAGCTGGGACTATAGGCACACACCACCATGCCCGGTTAATTTTGTATTTTTTGTAGAGACAGGGTCTCACTGTGTTGCCCAGGCTGGTCTTAAACTCCTGGCCTCAAGCGATGCTCTTGCCTTGGCATCTCAAAGCACTGGGATTAAAGGTGTGAGCCACCATACCTGGCCTAAAAATTAAACACTACAGAAAATGTAGTGGTACTGCTGTAATTCTATGAGCTACTTAGCTTGGCAGTTTTAAACTAATCACTATTTTATCAGTCTATATATATGTAAAGATTAAGGGAATCCCAGAGTTGGTCAAATCAGTTTTGTGAAGACCATATAATATATACTATACAGTCACTTAAAAGTTATGATATAGGGCTTGGCGTGGTGTCTGACACCTATAATCCTAGCATTTTGGGAGGCCAAGGTGGGAGGGTTATTTGAAGTCTGAAGTTCTACACCAGCCTGAGCAAGAGCGAGATCCTGTCTCTACTAAATATAAAAAAAATCATCTGAGTGTGGTGACACTTGCCTGTAGCCCTAGCTCCTCAGGAGGCTGAGGCAGGAGGATCAATATACCTCATGTGTTTGAGGTTGCAGTGAGTTATGATGCTACTGCACTTTAGCCTGAGTGATAGAGTGAGACTCTGTTAAAAAAAAAAAAAAAGTTATGATATAGGTTTATTGAAATGGAGTGGTATTCATGACATTAAAAATAGGATATAGAGCAATATGTTTCTGCTTATTTTTATTTGTATATTTTTGCTTGAGAAATCATCTTAAAGGATATATATACATTCACATACTAGGAGTTATTATCTCTAGAATTGGGTTCTATGAGTGATCTTGATATTTTTGTTAACCTGTATTTTCTAACTTTATTATGTTCATGTATTATATAAAGTTATTTTATCTACTCCCATTGTTCCACTTGACCAGCCTTAAAAAAAAAAGTTATTTTAAGCAGCTTAGGACAGGCTTATAGTCTTATACTTGCATTTTCAGGCAGAGAATGAGGTAGATATGAGGGTAAAATATAGGAAATACAAATAATTCAAAGTAATATCAGCACTTGAATAATTTTTTAGCTTTTTGCTATCTTTTGCAGAAGTAAAATTTTAAGAGACCAAAACCAGATCTGGATCTCACTTTTCTAGTCTGAACCTCTTTAGTGTTATAAATCCTGGATATACAATAGATGATGGCTGCATTTTTCTTTTACGGTAAGGCTTGAGCAGCTTTGATGTGCATATGAATCTTTGAAAATTCATCTTTGTGAGTTTATAGCCAGCTGCTACGGTGGTATAAAATTCATTTTTTAAAAAGTCAATTAAAAAGAACAAAGAAGACGAAAAGAAAAAAAGAAATTAAAAAAATAAAAAGTCAATTAAAGATGTTGAGAGGTAGTATAGTGTACGTATGTGAGTTCTGGAATCAAACTGGGTTCAAACCCATGTCTATCTCTTAATAAGTTATGTAACCTTGGCAAGTTTCTTAACATCTCAGTGTCTTTTAGTTTCTTCATATCTTAGAAAATGATAATAGTACCTGACTCAAAGAATGGTTATTTTGAAGATTAAATTAGATAAATAGGCAGGGTTTAGAACATTGTAAAGCATATGGTAAATGCTCAATAGATGTTAGCTCTTTTATTATCAGAGTCTCTCTCTATATATTTATTTTAGACTTTGTGCTACCTGGCAATTTCTTACATCTGCATAGTAAGTTGTCAGAAATTCTTTGTTTTTATTGCTTATATGTCTTTTTGCCAATTGGCCTACCCCTTGTCACTTTCACCCCCCTGCATCCAAAGCCTAAGTTCTAGAATTAGGTATCGTATGGTAATGAGACTATAGTGTATATCCTTATAATAATTAATAATTATTCCAATAACATTTTCTTTAGTTGATTAATTTTAGTTTTGGCACTAACTTATTTGTCATATAATTCCTCATTTTGTCTAGCTAGATAAGTTGATCCTTAATGGTCTTTTCTAGTTCTTATTTAGATGTAATGATTCTTATGAGTTTCTTGATGTCTTTATTTTTTATAAATGTTTCTTAAAATAATGTGGTTGGAGATAAACTTTGATGGCTGTTCCTCTCACTGCTTGGAGCCTTAGGCAGTGGGATTTTGATCCATCATATATCAAAGCTGACTTGTCTTCACTCAGAGCACCATAAGGATAGGTTGGCTATCCATTAGTGCCTTCTGATTTTTGCGGAGTCAAACAATTACAAAGCATATGGTGATTCTAGATAGAGTAAGAAAATGTACTTGTGTAGTCAGCTGATTTTGGGAGTTACTGAAACATTACACTCTAAAGTCATTCATGTTTAAATTTTAACTGGTTTACTCAGTTTTCTAGAGTGGTTGTTGTCACATATTTCAGGGCAGTTTTAAAAATATCTTTTTCCTTGCAGCATGAAGGTAGATGATTCTTCAAATTAAAGATGGAAGCTGACTTTTCTCATCAGAAATGGTTTTATATAACAACTTGCAAAAATGTAAGAGGCGGCAAAGGAAAGAATAAAATAATATTTTCATTTTCTTCTTTTAGTCTTAAATCTTTTGCTAGATTGTAAGCTCTAGGAAAGTAGGATACCTCCTTCCTTATGTCTAATGCCTGGCCTGCACTACATTAAAAAACATTTGAAGTGAATTGAATTAAAATCTCCATTGATTTTTTTTTTTTCTTTTAAAATTTCTGGAAATGGCAGCCATTTTAATGGAAATTCAGCAAGCTGTTTACATGGAATAACTGGGACATAAACCTCAATTCTGATGTAAAATGTATATGTAGGTAGGTACATAGCTATCTGATTACTTTTGAGTCTACTTAACACTATTAATATCTGATTATGATGCTAGATTTTTTTTTTTTTTTTTTTTGAGACAGAGTCTCACTTTATTGCCCAGGCTAGAGTGAGTGCCGTGGCGTCAGCCTAGCTCACAGCAACCTCAAACTCCTGGGCTCAAGCAATCCTGCTGCCTCAGCCTCCCAAGTAGCTGGGACTACAGGCATGCGCCACCATGCCCGGCTAATTTTTTATATATATATTAGTTGGCCAATTAATTTCTTTCTATTTATGGTAGAGATGGGGTCTCGCTCTTGCTCAGGCTGGTCTCGAACTCCTGAGCTCAAACGATCCGCCCACCTCGGCCTACCAGAGAGCTAGGATTACAGGCGTGAGCCACCGCGCCGGGCCGATGCTAGATATTTTAAGAAGCAATGAAGAATAACTGCCAAAATAACCTATTTAGGTGAGGAATAGATACATAAAAGCTTATTGGCATTTTTTTTTCCATTTTTTTTTTTTTGAGACAGAGTCTCAGCTTACTGGCATTTAATAGGAAATCTTTTTATTATGAGCATTTTATTTATAGTCTTACTGAATATTTACGATTCATTTAAACTGCACACGCCATTCACGTATGGTTAAAAAGTGATTATTTCTGCTTTATAATGTTAAATGTTAAATATATAATGTTAAATGTTAATGTTAAAATATTGATATTCTCAATTGTTTTGGCTAAATTGTACTGCCCTATATGCTGTATTTATATCCATGATGACATATTTAACATGCAAGGGATACAAAATAAAAATCCAAATATTGGAAGTCTGGTATACATCACTGTTTTTGCAATGAGAAAAATATTTGTGCCTATATTAGAATCTGACTAATGGTATGCAACTGTAATAACTTCTGTTGGCCAGAATATGAAACCTATTCTTGGCCAGGCATGGAGGCTCATGCCTGTAATCAACAAAAAACTTATTCTTTCTTTAGATTAAGATTCTTGGCTGGGCACAGTGGCTCATGCCTGTAATCCTAGCATTCTGGGAGGCCGAGGTGGGCGGATTGCTAGAGGTCAGGAGTTCGAAACCAGCCTGAGCAAGAGCAAGAGCAAGACCCCAACTTTACAAAAACAGAAAGAAATTAATTGGCCAACTAAAAATATAGAGAAAAAATTAGCCGGGTATGGTGGTGTATGCCTGTAGTCCCAGCTACTCGGGAGACTGAGGCAGAAGGATCACTTGAGCCCAGGAGTTTGAAGTTGCTGTGAGGTAGGCTAATGCCATGGCACTCACTCTAGCCGGGGCAACAGAGTGAGACTGTCTCAAAAAAAAAAAAAAAAAAAAAAGATTCTTCTATTAAAACAAATACAAGTATCAAACAAGTTTTAGATGCTGCTAATAGTCTAAGATTTAAATATAACAGGGAAAATTACCATCTCTGAAACTCTTAGAAAAATGTGGTATATAAATATTCATAAGCTGATAGGTACTTACAATATTGACATAAGATCAAAATCAGTGTTCATGCTAAAAACACCATTTTTGAAAGGTGAAAGTAAATGGTATAAATTATGTATAAGCATGAATTGTACTGTCAGAATTTAGAAATCAAATGCCCTTCAAATTGCTTCATGAATAACAATCATGAATATTCAGTAATTTGTATAAAAACAGTGAATAGCATGAGTTAAACCATGTCACAAATAACAAGAAATATGTTAGATCTTGGCCAGGCGTGGTGGCTCACGCCTGTAATCCTAGCACTCCGGGAGGCTGAGGCGGGAGGATAGCTCAAGGTCAGAAGTTCCAAACCAGCCTGAGCAAGAGCAAGACCCCATTTCTACTAAAAATAGAAATTAATTGGACAACTAAAAATACATAGAAAAAGTTAGCCGGGCGTGGTGGTGCATGCCTGTAGTCCCAGCTATTTGGGAAGCTGAGGTAGTAGGATTGCTTGAGCCCAGGAGTTTGAGGTTGCTATGAGCTAGGCTGACACCCCGGCACTCTAGCCTGGGCAACAAAGTGAGACTGTCTCAAAAAAAAAAAAAATTTGTTAGATCTTTAAGTTGTCAGACTTTTCTGTTGAAATTCTCAGTTTTTGGCTATTGCAAACAAGGTATCAAAATAAACAGTGAGGAAGTTTGAATCTTAGCATACACAAATTCCTAGATTATAGTTAACATGCAAGGGATATAAAACACATCGAAATATTAGAAATGGTATATTTCATTTGCTTTTAGAATGAGATTTAATAGTTATATTGACTATATGAAACAGAATCACCAACCACAAAGGCAAAACTACTCCAAATAACAAAATTATATTTATGAAAAAATTTTTGTGAGTATTTAGAAAAGCAGTCTAGAGATATCATAATGAAGGAGAAAAAGCATTAGGTTTCAAGTGGTAGTTGTGCTATACTTGAACACAGAGGATTAACTTATGTTTGCATGCCATATAACTATTCAATGACTATATAAATCAAGAAAATTATCAAAAGGTATGAATAGGCAATTCACAGTTGACCATCCCTCTGTAGACATTCACATGAAAAGATGCTCAACCTCACTAGTAATCAAAGAATTGTGCATTAGAACAATATTGAGATACCATTTCATTGTCATTGGAAAAAAATGAAAACAACTTGACACGCATGTTGGTGAGTCTGGAATATTGAGCTCTCATATACTTTGCTGGTGGCAGTAAAAAATTTATTACTTTGGAGAGTGGTTTGGTAATATCTAGTTTATTGAAGATTCTTATTAACCCAGCTTCTGGGTATTATATCCTAGAGGAATTCTTGGCATGTGTACTCAAGGAGACATGTGCAGAATGCTCAGTACAGTATTGTTTTTAATTGTAAAAACCTGGAATCAATGTCCATTAGAAGATGGGTAAATATACTGTGGTATATTTGCAGTATATGGCTGTTAAAATGAATTAACACAAAGTATGTATTAACTTGGACACATGTCCAGGAAGTGATCATATTGCAATGCAAAGGTAACTTAGCTAAGATCATGATTAAGTACTGATCAAATTGGAATGTTTTGTTTTTGAACTCTAAATGGCATTGTACCTTTTTGGTACTTTAGTATTTCTACATTTGGCGTAATTAAAACCATAAAATGCACAAAAGGCTCAACTAGCCAGAAACAGATGATAGGAAGTACATGGCTTACACAAGAACATCGAATTTTTTTTGTAACCAGTTTGTACTGGAATGAAATTACCACTTTAAACTCTCAAAAGGTATCTTAGGAAATGTACACAAAGGCCAAGATGACCCAATCAAATTACTGTGAACCACCTGCAAACAGACAAATTAGCAGGAAGTTACTTAATTAAGGCAGTTTATTTCAATGAAAAAGGTTTAGTTAGTATTATGGATTCACAACTCATAAAAGGGTTTGCAGGGTTTGGTGTCCTTTATGTGGCTGATTATGTCTGTTACTAATTCATAATAGGGTTATATCTGGAAAGGTTGCTACAAAAGTCGTCATTAAGGCTTATATCCTGAGGACCTTCTAGTCCTCTTCCTCACCTTAATTTTTAATCTAAATTCTAGGTGATAGAATCGGATGTCACAATTTTTATTTATATTTATTTTTGAGACAGAGTCTCTGTTGCCTGGCCTAGAGTGCCATGGTGTCTGTCAGTCTAGCTCACAGCAACCTCAAACTCCTGGGCTCAAGCAATCCTTCTGCCTCAGCCTCCTGAGTAGCTGGGACTATAGGCATGTGCCACCATGCCCGGCTACTTTTTTCTATGTATTTTTAGTTGTCCAGCTAATTTCTTTCTTATTTTTAGTAGAGATGGTGTCTCGCTCTTGCTCAGGCTGGTATCGAACTCCTGACCTCGAGCGATCCTTCCACCTTGGCCTCCCAGAGTGCTAGGATTATAGGCGTGAACCACTGTGCCCAGCCCTGGATGTCACAACTATAAAGTGATCTACCTGTGTGCTATTAGAATTTAGACCCATATAGATTAAGCATAAAATTACACAGTTGTTTAGGTGAGCAAAGAAAAGTGACAGATAACAGCATTAGAGTAAAACTGGTACTGAACAAACGTTTAAAGACCATCCAGGAGATGGTTCCAGGAGAGCACACAGGTAGGTAGATCACCTTAAAGTTGTGACACCCCACCCTATTGCCCAATTTCAAGTACTTTTGTATGTGATGAATGTTCGTAATGCAAACTCAAAGTTACAATTTCTTTAAATGTGTAAAAAGGATGTGTGAAAGCTGGAAACATGCATAGTCCAAGATGGATAAAAAAGGTAGACTCTACCTCAACATGTAGGTGACAGCTGTCCAATTACAGGTATCACACAATTTCTGGGAATTTTCTCCTGATACTTAGAAAGCTTGCGCTGCTGGCCACAACGTCCCAAATTCTCCTAGGACACACACCTGGGGCTCAAGCCAGCCCCGCCGCCGCCTTCTCAGCTGCCGCATGCCCACCCCTGGAGTAGTCTGAGACTAAAGATACGCCCATGATAAGAAGGATGTTACTCTTGTGCCAGTTTCGGGGAGTTAAGGACACTCACCGGACTGTGGGACTCCAAAGTGGGAAGCCGCCTCTAGGGGCCGTGGGATTCGCTCCGTTGGATTCGCTCCCTCGCGGCTTGAGTCCAGCGCCACAGTCCGGCAGCTCCCAGCATCCTGAGCGCCCCATCCCCATGCCGTCGGCCCAGCAGGCCCAGGGGCGACACCACGCATGCGCTCTCTAACGTAGTGTGGCGTGGACGCCAGCGGCCTCAGCCCGCCGGAGAATCCGCTCTCGTGGTGGTGTGGTGGAGGCAACGGCGTTTTCCCGCGCTTTTTGCGCGCGTCAGATTAAGTATTTTATTTCTAATATTACCGTTGTTACTATTTTCTCTGTCAGGCGGGGAAAGCGAGCTGAAAATTCCAGAGTGGAGTTTTTGTAGGTCTGGTTCTCAAAAATTTGCCCCTCAGCTTGTACGGACCATTAAATTGGCCCCTTCCCCCGCCTCAAGGGAAATTTAGAGTTAGCTGCACCTCTCGCTCTGCCTGAGAAGGAGCTTGACTTCAAAACTCTTCTCAGCTCTTCTGCTTCCCCTGTGCCCCTTACTCTGCCGGAAGTAAGATAGGCCTCTTAACTCTGGCTGCCCTGTGACATACATACCTGTGGAAACTCACCCAGCGGTAACGTTTGCTTTAAAGCTGTTACAGCGTCCCTGTCGACCAAAGCAACATTCTTGACAATTTGTCAGTTGATAAATGTGAACATTTTCCCTTGGTGTATGTTGGGTGTCTTACTATTATTAATATTTTATGCAATATATGGCTTGTTTTGGTATGTTCAGAATATTGTTTCATTTTTTACAAATGTTTTAAGTAGAAGCATAGCATTGAATAGTACAGTAGTTATATTAATTGTTTAACTCACGGTGAAATATCTGCATAAAAGCAGAGTTTATGCAGATTTTCAGTCTTCATAATGGCGAATTACTTGGGTGAATTAACGTTAGTTTCCATCCAATGCTAGCAGGCTGCTACTCTTTAAATCAAGGCAACACAGGTAAAGAATCTGAGAAATCTGCATATATGAAAAGCCTAAAAATGTTGCTTAAAAATATAATACTTTGCACTATAGAATGGCAGAAATCAGTGGCTGGACTTTTGTTTGCCAAGTGTCAGATATGGTACTAAAATATTCTAGCAGAGTATGAATGGATAATAAATTTGGATTTTTGTTTAGGTATTAAATGGTTGAAGGCACTGATAAAATTTTTACTTTGCAAATACTACTGCTGCTTTTTTTTTTCCTTTTTTTTTGAAATGAGATCTTGTTCTGTTGTTCAGGGCTAGAGTACAGTGGTATCATCACAACTTACTGCAACCTTGAACTACTGGGCTCAAGCGATCCTCCTGCCTCAGCTTCCTGAGTAGTTGGAACTACAGGCATGTGCCACCACATCCAGCTCATTTTTAAATTTTTTTTGTAGAGTGGAGTCTTGCTATTCTGCACAGGCTGGGCTTAAATTCTTGGCCTCAAGCTGTCCTGCCTCAACCTCCCAAAGTGCTAGTATTACAAGTGTGAGCCACCATGCTTGGCCTTGTAAATGTTCCTAAACTTTTTTTCCACATACATATTATTTTTCACCTTAGTATTGTAACTACGTATGTCTTTAACTTTTCCTTAAATTTTTTTTAATTTTAATATATTTAAATTATTCTATATATTTTTAGTTGGCCAATTAATTTCTTTCTATTTTTAGAAGAGATGGGGGTCTCACTCTTGTTCAGGCTGGTTTTGAACTCCTGACCTTGAGCAATCCACCCGCCTTGGCCTCCCAGAGTGCTAGGATTACAGACGTGAGCCACCACGCCTGGCCCTTAAATTTTTTTTTTAAAAAAGAAAGGATACAGCAAAAGCATAATAAATATTGTTAAGTGACTGAAATCAATATATTGATTAGAATAAATACAGAAACATAAAATGTACATTATTTTTTCATAATAAATGAAAATGTATATTTTATTTTTTACTTGTTATTTATTTCCTTTTCATTGTAATTTGACTTCTTTGACTTTTTCGTTTATTCCTTATAGGGCTCTTTTCAGCATCTGGAGACCTCACTATCCTATTATGTCTTTGTGTGAAGACATGCTGCTTTGTAATTATCGAAAGTGTCGTATCAAACTCTCTGGTTATGCGTGGGTCACTGCCTGTTCTCATATCTTCTGTGATCAGCACGGTAGTGGTGAATTTAGTCGTTCACCAGCTATCTGTCCTGCCTGCAACAGTACCCTTTCTGGAAAGCTAGATATTGTCCGCACAGAACTCAGTCCATCAGAGGAATATAAAGCTATGGTATTGGCAGGACTGCGACCAGAGATTGTGTTGGACATTAGCTCACGAGCACTGGCCTTCTGGACATATCAGGTTAGTACTTAGGATAATTTCTCTTGAGAGTATGATTTGAGGCATATATGGGAGCTTCTAATGTTTATCCTTCATTATTTTATATTTTTTATGAATATATGGAATTAATATATTTTCTTTTTTTC
>VSMD01010508.1:0-30000 GCA_008750895.1 Mirza zaza
CGCAGGAAAACAAGCGTTCTTGAGATCCCCGGTGAGTCCACGCCACCGTGGGCGTAAGCAGCAGAGTTGGAATTCTAACTCACAAGGCCACATGCACGCAGTGAACCACTGGTTACCAACCACGGCGTACACAGACCCGGGTAGCAGCTGAATCAGACGAACACCCCATGTGCTCATGGCTGGGTGTTTCTGCAACACCACCGCCAATGGCCACCCACCTGGTATTCCTGGAGGAGTGTTGATGCGGAGGAGAACACACTTGCTTGTGCCTCCAGGACTGTGCCTCCAGGACTGTGCCTCCCATTCCGAGGTTCCAGGCAGCTTCCTTAAGCATTGGTGACCTCCCGGCCAGTGCGTCCAAACTCTGGCGTGCTCAGGAATCTTCTGGGGATCTTGATCATGCAGACTTGGACTCATCAGTTCTGGTCAGGGCTGAAGATGGTGAGGCTCTAACCATCTCCCAGGGAGGCTGACGCAACAGGTGTGGGGACCATTAACAGTGGTCCATCCCAGTGGGTCTCCAACCTGGCCGTGCATTGAAATCACCTGGTGAGCTTTAAAAGACCACCCTTCGCAGGTGGATGCATGTGTAGGTGCGGGAGTGACTCTCACCTGGCCACCGTCTGCCCTCTCCCCGGTGCCCACAGCTCCTGCTGACGAGGCGTGACTTAGCAGCCACTTACTGCAATTCTCTGAGACGCATCACCTACCTCTGTGACCACCGGGGCCCCCTCCACCACGAGGACGGGCGGGAGGGTGACTCGTTAGCATTCATTACGGGTGTCTGTTGAGCTGAGATGCCGGGCTCTCGCCATCGAGGTGAGAGGTTCCCATCAGCGTGCGAGGGCCTCCTGGATCCTGACATGCACCTCGTTACCTGCCTGCTGTGACAGGCATTTCAGATCCAACACGCGTCACCAGGCAGACGCAGGGGCTACATCCAAAGAGACCTGAAATATGCAAAGAAGACATTCCCGGTGTACTTGAGAGGAAAGGTCTGCCCACGGTGCCACTTGCTTTCTGTGACAACGTGGAGCTAGAGAGGTACCGAGACGACAGGGAGAAAGATGACAGGCTGTGATATCCCTGTCTGTCCTCCACCTGCCTGTCTCTGTAGTGGCCCCGCCAGGTGAGCGTCCTACCATAATTATGGGTTGTTAGCGTGATGGCTGTGAGCGCTGTTGAAACGGAAAGCTCAGACTCAGATGGGACTTCCCTGAGAGAGAGCTCTGGGTGACTTTTCAGGGACTCAAAGATAAATTTGGTGGTGGGGAAGTGGCTCTGGGTGAAAATGGGGTGACTCGTGATGGTGATACCTTGAGAAGAGCCTCCAGTTGGCCCCTGGGCAAGGGTGGAGATCACGCCTTTTCCTGGGAGAACTCTCTCTCTCTCTCTCTCTCTCTCCATCTCTCTCTCTTTCTCTCTCTCTCTCTATGTCTCTCTTTCTCTCCATCTTTCTCTCTTTCTTTCTCTCTCTCCATCTCTCTCTCTCTCTTTCTCTCCATCTTTCTCTCTTTCTTTCTCTCTCTCCATCTCTCTCTTTCTCTCTGTGTGTCTCTCTCTTTCTCTCCATCTTTCTTTCTTTCTCTCTCTCCATCTCTCTCTCTGTCTCTCTTTCTTTCACTATCTCTTTCTCTCTCTCCCCTCCCCCTTTCCCTCTCTCCTTCTCTTGCCCTGTTTTCAGACTTATAATTAGTCAAAAACTTCTAATGGCGTTTATTTATCCTCAAATGTGATCCAAAAACCTAAAACAACTGGTGTACCCGCCAGGCTCATCAAAGCCAAGATATGCACGTTGGGGGTTATACATTTTTCTTTTAATGATTTGATAACAATTTATGGATTGAGATTCAAAAGAATGACAACAATAAAAATCTATTGCGGAATCCTTGTTAATTATAGAAAAAGTGCTTCATAAATATTGAAATATGTTCTTATCCGCTAATGCCCTGATTTTCTAGACTTGGACACGCACTGAACACAATTATTTGGTGATTAATCTATTTTTTAAACTTTCTGTTCATTAGTCTTTTGATGAAAGTTTATCTAAGCAAAGATCACACAGAGTTGATGCACAAGGAAAATGTAATATAGATCATTCCATGAATAGAACAAGAAGACAAGGAAATCATTTGACAATGTTGACTTACTAAGACCATATCTTTACGGAGCAGGTGAAACACTCACTTATTTTGACCCATTTTGAACATTTTCATCATTAATCAGTAGAGATCTGTACAGCTGAGATAAGCATAAAGTTACCTCATTACCTGTCTTAAAAAAAAAAAAAAAAACTGTGTAATACATAAAGAAGAGTGTTATATTCAGTGATGGCCTCCCCAAAATATATTGCTCTCCTAACCCCCAGAACTTGGGAATGTGATCTTATTTGGAAATAGGGTCTCTGCAGATGTAGCCAAGTTAAAATGTCTGTGTCACCCTAAAATTCCTATGTTGAAATCCTCACCCCCAAGGTGATGGTGTTGAGAGGTGGGGCCTTTGGGAGGTGATGAGGTCCTGAGGGTGGAGCCTCACGGATGGGACCAGTGTCCTTACAATAAAAGGGACCCCAGAGAGCTCCCTCGCCCCTTCCACCACATGAGGACACGGCAAGAAGGCACCGTCTGGGAACCAGGAGGTGAGTCCCTGCCAGACACAGCCCCTGCCACTCTGGGATCTCACACTTCCAGCCTCCAGAGCTGTGAGCAGTGAGCGCCTGTTGTTTATAAGCCGCCCAGGCTGTGGTGTTTTGTTCTAGCAGCCAGAATGGACTAAGACAGCCGGGAAGGGGGCACATGAAGTTAGAAGTGTTAGGCTCTACACATGGAGTTCATACTTCTACTCTTAGAACTTCCTTACCCCACTCTGTTTATCCCAGCAGCATTCATAAAAGGTATCTTTCACATGGTAGCCACAGATGATATTTGACTTTGAGAATCACCCAGATTGGTCAAAATTAGTTACCGGATTATGGCTGCCACGATCCCTTTGGTGGTCAATAGAAATGTAACTCTGGGTATTATGGGCTGATCCATGTCCCTCCAAATTCATATGTTTGAGCCTTGACCTTCAGGACACTGTATTTGGAGATGGGTCTTTAAAGAGGAGATTAAGGTAAACTGAGGTCACTAGGGTGGGCCCTGATCCAACAGGACTGGTGTCCTTATAAGCAAGGAGATGAGGACACAGACACGCACAGAGGGACGACCCCGTGAGGACACAGGGAGGAGACGGCGTCTACACGCCCAGGAGAGAGGACTCAGGAGGAAACAGCCCTGAGACACTTGGATCTGGGACTTCCAGCCTGCAGGATGTGAGGAAATAAATGTCTGTTGTTTGAGATTCCCAACCTGTGGGAGTTTCCTATGTCAGCCCTAGGAGAGTTATACTCTGGTCATGGACTGGTCACCATACAAAGGTAGGATGCATTTTGTGATCACCAAGTCAATCCACAAGCATCTTCGGGATGCCCACTCCACTGTGTGTCAGGGGCTGAATTAGGGTCCACCGATACTCAGGCCAACAGACCACACAAGAAGGTCTCTGTCCTCTTGGAAGAGTCAGACTCTAGGCAGTGAGATGAAGCAATAAAGATGTCAAAGGCAAATCACAAGTAAGGTGTGTGACAGGCGTCCTGATGCAATTGGACCGGGGTAGTCGTGAGACACAGTTGGAAATCTTAGGATGGGGAGGTCAGGGACATTGTATGAGGGTTTCTGCAACGAACTGTGGGTGCCCTAAAACAACAGAATCCTATCTTCTCCCAGTCCCGGAGCCCAGGAGTGTGGGACGCGGGCGTCTCGGGGCCGTGCTCCCTCCACGGGCTCCAGGGGAGGCTCCTTCCCGCATCTCCCAGCTCCCGGGGGCTCCAGGCGTCCCTGGGCTTGTGGCCGCAGCGTCACTCCAGTCTCTCTCTGTCATGTTTTTTGTGCTACATTTCCCTGTGCCTCTCTCTTACAAAGCCCCTATGACTGCATTTAGGACCCACCTTGAAAACCCAAGATAATCTCCCCACCTCAGTCTCCTTAATCCTATCTTTGAAGCCCCTGGTACCACAGGAGGTTGCTTTCACTAGTTGTAGGGATGAGGGTGTGGGCATCTATTTTGCAGAGAACTTGGAGAGGTATCATTCAGGTCCACACAGGAGCCTCACAAGCTCGGGCTCTGTTGAGCCAACACAAGAAGGACGAAAGGGGCTGGCCGAGCGGGAGCCGGACAGTGGCGTGGAGGGAGAGACACCATGGTGAGAAGCCCTGGAGGCTACAAAGAGCTCGGCGAGTCAGGATGGCAGACAAAGGGGCAGCAGTTCGAATGCACAGTGAGTGGTGACTTGCAAGTTCACGGTGGCCCCACCAACTGGGCACCAGGGTACAGAGGAACCAGAGAGGACTCTAGCCCATGTCCCTGGGGAGATGCAGAAGGATTTAAAGATTGAGGTCAGCTACGTAATTTGACTTAAAGGAACACATGGAGAAGCGTGTCAGGAATTCAAGAGCAGAAGCGGGAGGACCCATTGAGAAGCTATCGTCTTCCGTTTGTACATGGGCGGGCTGAGGCTTGGATGGAGGCAGAGAAGAAGAGGAGGAGGGATGGACGTGGACCTCTCTTGATGCTCCCAGCCGCAGCCTCTGCTGGAGAACGTCTGCAGAGCTCTGGGCACTACATGCTGGTGGTATATAAGCCGCCCAGGCTGTGGTGTTTAATTATAGCAGCCTGGATGGAATAAGACAGCTGGGCAGGAGGCACATGAAGTTAGAAGTGTTAGTTAGCCTCTACAGGTGGAGTTCATACTTCTGCTCTTAGAACTTCCTTACCCCACTCTGTTTATCCCAGCAGCATCTGTGAAAGCCGTCTCCCACGTGATAGCAACCGACGGTAGTTGAGTCTGAGAGTCACCCAGACTGGTCAAAAATAGTGATGGATTGCTGCCACCAGGCTTGGTTCGGTGGCCACTAGAAATGTAACGCTGGGTATCATGGACTGAACCGTGTTCCCCCCAAATTCATGCCTTGACCAGCTGTCTGGTCCTGCACGGTTCTACGTTCATGTTGGGTGAGGGCTTCTGTGACCCTCAGGGACACCACCAGGACACTCCATAGTTGAGGTGACAAGGGTCGCATCTGCAGAGGATGCGTGTGATAAACCCAGGAGGAATACATCCTGGGATCCGGACCGAGGAATGTATCACAGCAAGGTTGTGCCGTGGCCCCCATGGAAAGCGTGGCAGGGGTTTTGTTTTCACCCAGGTTGAGGTCATGCGCTGAGTCACACGTGGAAAAAGCATAGCGACATTAGCATCATGGCTCTGGGGTCGCTGTGAAGATCCCGGAAGACAGCAGCAACATTTGCAAACACACCTTGAAGCGGAACCACGTCGGCCTCACCCTGCAAGATCTGCACCGCCGTCCACGGAAACGCCAAGGTCATCTCTATGGGTCGGAGCAGAGAGGAGAGGCCAAACCCTGCCCTTGTGTGTGTCTCTCTGCTGCATTTGTTTAGATATAGGCTGAGAATCAGTGTCACCAAATGATGTCTAAAGAAATGAAAGGATGCATCTCCATAATTTTCATATGCATAAGAAAGATGCCTTATGATATGCTAATGATGAGGGTAGGATCCTTAATGAGTATTACAATTAAGGACAAATAATTAAATGCTCACCTTTTTTGGATTCTTTGAACATCAGCCTCAAAGTAATCTGGGCTGATGAAGCGCGGCAGAGAACAGAGAGAGAGAGATTCCGCTGTACCTGGAATTGTGGCGTCAAGGAGTATTTTATTTGGTTCTGAGGTTGGTCCACGTCTCCACTGATGTGGTGAAACTTGGACGTGTAGGTGGCAAATCCCAGGTGGGTTTCCAAGATTGGTCCTTGATATGCTAACACCAGCAGGGAAAGAGGGGCCCAGTGTGCTGAGGTCACCATCCTGTGCAGGTTCTGGCTGGTGGGACCTCCTGACCCCACCACCCCTCACAGCAGGGAAGGAGGGGTCCAGAGTCCTGAGGTCACCGTTCTGTGCAGATTCTAGCTGGTGGGACCTCCTGACCTCACCACCACTCACAGCAGGGAAGGAGAAGCCCAGTGTTCTGAGGTCACCATCCTGTGCAGGTTCTGGCTGGTGGGACCTCCTGACCTCACCACCCCTCACAGCAGGGAAGGAGGGGTCCAGAGTCCTGAGGTCACCGTTCTGTGCAGGTTCTAGCTGGTAAGACCTCCTGACCTCACCACCCCTCACAGCAGGGAAGGAGGGGTCCAGAGTCCTGAAGTCCCAGTCCTGCGCAGGTTCTGGCTGGTGGGACTTCCTCACCTCACCACCACTCACAGCAGGGAAGGAGGGTCCCAGTGTCCTGAGGTCACCATCCTGTGCAGGTTCTTGCTGGTGGGACCTCCTCACCTCACCATCTCTCACAGCAGGGAAGGAGGGGTCTAGAGTCTTGAGGTTACCATCCTGTGCAGGTTCTAGCTGGTGGGACCTCCTGACCTCACTACCCCTCACAGCAGGAAAGGAGGGGTCCAGAGTCCTGAGGTCACCATCCTGTGCAGGTTCTGGCTGGTGGGACCTCCTGACCTCACCACCCCTCACAGCAGGGAAGGAGGGGTCCAGAGTCCTAAGCTCCCAGTCCTGCGCAGGTTCTAGCTGGTGGGACCCCCTGGGCTCAGCATCCCGTGCACCCTGATCTGGCTACGATCTCCCCCTGCAGTTTCCTGGAATAACAGAAACTCCAGTTCCCAGGGGACAGCATGTGTCCCTTACCTCAATCTCTGCCCCAGGTGCCCACCCTGATTTCCCCAGGTGTGGGGACCAAGGTGAGGGGTGTCCTGGCTCCTAGCATCCCCGAGGCCAACCATGCGTGAGCAAGTCTGCAACCCGTGCATGGGTCCTGGCTTTGGGGTCCACAGAACATTTTTAAGGTGTGTCCTCCCCAACTCTGAGACTGTCATCTGCCTCCTGGGACCTGGTGCTGAGCTGGAACCTCCACTGGGGGAGGGGGAAGGAGAGGTCACAGGGCACCGGCTGGGGGCAGAGGTCATGCGTAAGTTTGCGGGATGCAGATGGAGGAAACTGGCCACATCTGAGGGTCACTCGGTGGGGCTTGGGGTCCGGCGTCACAGCTGGGGACGGGGCAAGGATCAGAGCAAGACGTCATGTTTGGAGGCGTCAGAAGGAGGATGGGGGGAAATGTCACATCTGGCGGTTGTCAAGGCTAGAGGTCACGTCTGGAAGTCAGGGAGTGAGGATAGAGGTCAGAGGTCGCTTCTGGGGTCACAGAGTGGGATTGGGGTTCGGAGGTCACATCCCCGAGAGTCACAGGGTGGCTGTCCGTGTCATGTCTGGAAGTCGGGAAGCGGGAATGGATCAGGAGCCACAGTCAGAGGTCATTGGGAAGGCATAGAGGTCAAGGACAGAGGTTACCTTTGGGTAGGCTCACAGGGTGGAGACTGGGGTCAGAGGTCATGGCCGGAGGTCAGAGGGCAGAGACAAAGCTCAGCAGCAGAGATCACTTCTGGGCTCACAGTGTAAGGGGTTAGGGCCAGTGGTCACATCCGGGCCACGATGTGTAGGTCAGGGTCAGAGGTCCCATCTAGATCACCAGGTGTAGGTCAGGTTCAGAGGTCACCCTGGGACCCCACCTGGAGAGCACTGTGGACCACACAGGAGCAGCCCCCATCCCGTGTCCAGGCGTGGTCAGAGCCCCCCCGCCCTGCAACCCGGCCACCTTCCCCTGCCCACGACGTCCGACCGACTGACGCAGGAAGCTCCACGAATGGGCTTCTCTGTCCTCCGGCTGCCCAGAGTGAGCTCAGGGCTCCCTCGAGTGAGGGTCACCCTGTCCGCACCCCGTACTCAGGAAACGGAGGGGCGTCCTCTCCTCCGGCTGCCCGTTTCCTTGGCCAGGGCCAGCACAAACCCTGTCATGGCATCCCCTGAAATCTGACAGTGACCACGATGGTGACAGTCACCTTCCTGCACCAGGGGACTGGGATGCTAAGACGGCCACAGCCTTCCATCTACCGTGGTTCCCCGAAAACAAGACCCTCCCCATACAACAAGCCCCGGCAGGATGTCTGAGCATGTGCGCCGTAGAAGCCCCATCCCAAAAATCAGCCCCGGTGATGGGCGTGGCTATGAAAATAAGCCCCAGTGGTGGGCGTGGCTATGAAAATAAGCCCTAATGGTGGGCGTGGCTATGAAAATCAGCCCTAGTGCTGGGTGTGGCTATGAAAATAAGCTCCAGTGGTGGGCGTGGCTATGAAAATAAGCTCCAGTGGTGGGCGTGGCTATGAAAATAAGCCCTAGTGATGGGCGTGGCTATGAAAATAAGCTCCAGTGGTGGGCGTGGCTATGAAAATAAGCCCTGGTGGTGGGCGTGGCTATGAAAATCAGCCCTAGTGATGGGCGTGGCTATGAAAATAAGCCCCAGTGGTGGGCGTGGCTACCCAGCGTGTCTGCACAACCCGTGCATAGCGTCGAGGAGCGGGAAAGAACACGAGCAGCCCTTCTCATCCGCCCCGTGAGAGCTCTAGTGCTCCACAGGAGAGATCGGGGCCGGCGGCTCTAAAGGAAACTGAGTCGCGAGACATTCAGGATGGGATTCGGGGTCTGGAGAGTGAGGGTGATGTTCCAGAAGAAGACGCCTTCACTCTGTTTGAATCAACGTAGACGGTTGCACCGTAATTAAAAAAAAGATAACACGTCCCCTGAAAATGAGCCCCAGGGTGTCTTCTTGAGGAAAAGCAAATAGAAGACCCTGTCTTGTTTTCGGGGAAACACGGCATCCCTCGACGGGAGAATGAGCTTCTCCAAGCCTCTCCTCCACCCTGAAGGCCAGGCCGGGCCCGTCAACTAACCTCTACGAATTCGTGGTCCCGGGGGTTCCCGTGGGCCCCACCCGTCTGGCCCGTCCCCACCTGGGGTGCCACACGGGGCTGCAGGCCACGTCTCCGGGACTCCAAACGCACCTCCCATCTGTGCCGTCGTCGTCTGAGCACAATCTCAGCCGCTCTTGCGCACGCCGTTCTGCAGGAAAGAAAGAAACAAACAAACAAACAAAAAAACAAACAGTCAGCCCATGTCTACGTGGGCAGGAGGAGAAACAGAACCGCATTTAGAGCCGGACAGCCCGTCTTGGGCAGCGGCATCAAGCCGGTCAGTGAGGGACCCCGAGAGCAGCCACTCCGGCCTGCCGGTCGGAAAAGAAAACCCTCTCGATCCTGCCGGACTGGGGTGCCACGCCTGCTCCCCGACTTAGGCCCGGGCTCCCGGGCCGGTGCGGCGTTAATTGCCAGCAGGTTTACGGCGCGTCTAAATCGAACCGGACATCCCCGTGAGCTCTGACCCCGCCAGGCTGCCTCCCGGGCCGGGACCCGGGGCGGCCGGCGGGTTATTTAGTACGTGCGAGCCAGACGCCTGCCTGCCTGCACCTTTCCTTCTCCCCGTACATGTGAGAATAGTTAACCGCAGGGGCCAGCTCGCTCCCCTCCGCTCTGCAAAAAAGAAAAACGGCGAAATTAAGTTTCCTACGGCCACCGCCCAGGGCCCGCGGGCTGCGCAGTGCGGTGGAAACAGAGTCCTCATTGATTCGGAAGCAAGCGCGTGTCCGTGCGTAACAATGATAGCCTTTTAGGAGGCTTGCACAAGCAAACCCGACACCCCATTAAAAGGCAAATGATTTCTTTTTCTCCCCCCTTCCCTCTCCCCGCACAAGAAAGAGAAAAAAAAAAAAAAAACTTTTAAAACATACGAGGCCGTTAATAAATAATGGGGCTTTTTTTTTTTAAATATAGGGAAGGCTGACATCAAAGCGAAGCCGTAAACTGGACCGGGCGGGCGTGCTAATCGTCCAGCCGGTGAGGGTCCCGGTTTTATGGGTGGCACCAAAGACGTTTTATGGAACGCCATGTCGTAATCTTGGCTTTAAAACGGACGGGGAGGGGTGGAGGCAGCGGACAGGGGGAGGGGATGACATTTTCCTGCGTTCGGAACGCGGCGGGAAAAGCCGTGTCTTCGCCGTAGACGCCGGCCCGTCCACGCAGAGAAATGCTCCCCGTGGAGTTCCCGACGTGCCGGGACCCCTTCCTTCGCCCATCTTCTGCTACGGCGGGACGTTTGCGTTGAGAAAAAAACAAAAAAGAGAGAGAGAGAGGTTTTTTGTGTGTGTGTGCCCCAGAGGGAAAATCCGGCAGAAGGGAACCGTAGAGGAACAGACGCACGCGACTTTGGGATCTCCGTCAGCTGGCATCGTTCCCGCACGGGCTGAGCTTGTGCGTGCCGAGGGGTTGCACCGTCGGATAACTGTCCCCGGGCCAAAAGGATACACTCGCGCCACAGGAACTCGGGCCTCTCTGAGTCCCGCCCCAACTCTGACGATCTGTGTGCGTCCTAAGGGGCTGCCTTCTCCCGCTGGCCCTGAAGGTTCCGGAAGGCTGATAATGCCAGAAAAAAAAAAAACAAAACAAAACAAACAAAAAAACCAGCATTTGCACTGGGCCTCTTTGGACTACGTCGGACGTGAACAGAAGAGGAAACCGAGGCCTCGAAGCCGGTGTGCGTTTTCCGCCTTCCGGAACTTTCTTCCACGCCGGTGGGAAGTTTCTTGCCCTGACTCTAGAGTCACATTAAATACTTGTTTATTCTTTTTATTATTATTATTATTATTTCAGCATATGATGGGGGCACAAATGTTAGGGTCACGTATATTGCCTGTGTCCCCGATTCCCCCTCGAGTGAGAGCTTCAAGCGTGTCCATCCCCCAAACGGTGCACGTCTCACTCGTTGTGTTTCTATATTCCCATCTCCCGTCCCACCCGCCTGACACCCGATAGATGTTACTCCTATGTGTCCACTTAGGTGCTGATCCGTTAATACCAATTTGCCGGGGAGTCCATGTGGGGCTTGTTTTTCCATTCTTGGGACACTTCGCTTAGTAGAATGGGCTCCAGCTCCATCCAGGATAACACAAGAGGTGCCAGATCACCGTCGTTTCTTAGAGCTGAGTAGAACTCCATGGGGTACATATGCCACGTTTTATTAATCCACTCACGGATTGATGGGCACTCGGGTTGTCTCCGCAGCTTTGCAATTGTGAATTCTGTTGCTATACGCATTCGAGTGCAGCCGGGCGCGGTGGCTCACGCCTGTCATCCCACACCTGTCATCCCACGCCTGTCATCCCAGCACTCTGGGAGGCCGAGGCGGGCGGATCGCTCAAGGTCAGGAGTTCGAAACCAGCCCGAGCGAGAGCGAGACCCCGTCTCTACCAAAAATAGAAAGAAATTAATTGACCAACTAAAAAAAAAAATATATATATATACAAAAAATTAGCCGGGCGTGGTGACTCACGCCTGTCGTTCCGGCTACTCGGGAGGGAGGCTGAGGCAGCAGGATTGCTTAAGCCCAGGAGTCTGAGGTTGCTGTGAGCTAGGCTGACGCCACGGCACTCACTCTAGCCCGGGCGACAGAACGAGACTCTGTCTCAAAAAAAAAAAAAAAAACGTTGGAGTGCAGGTGTCTTTTTCCTAGAGTGACTTTTGTTCTTTAGATGTAGATGCCCAGGCGTGGGATTGCTGGATCCAATGGTAGATCCGCTTGTATCGCTTTGAGGTGTCCCCACACTGCTTTCCACGGAGGTCTCGCGTATTAATTTGCAGTCCCACCGGCGGCGTAGGTAGGAGCGGGCCTCTCTCTCCCCCCCCGCATCCACGCCGGCATTTATTGTTTTGGGACTTTTCGATAGAGGCCATTATGCTTTAGCCGGACTCCTGGAGTCGCCGTGACCCCAGTGAGCCGCCCCTGAGAGGTGTTTGCCGTTGCAGAGAGGGGTTGCAAAGGCGAAACCTGCAGACTCACGGAAGCAGCCGCTGATTTCGCCCGGGGTCTACCGAAAACCCCTAACTGCCTGCCCCCCCCCCACCCGTGCCTGGTGCACTCCCTTTCCGTAGCAGACACCTCCAAAAACGCCGCGCCGGGAATAGCTTCTCTCCCGTCACCTGCCGCTCTTCCCGCCAGATGCTTGGGTGCCTGTGCGTAGGTAGGTTTTAAGTTTCGTCAGCCTCTCCGAGAAACGAAAACAAACCCTCCTCTGGCATTCACCCCTGGGGGAGTTCTCCGCCCCCCCGCGGAAGGCCACGGCGTGCATCTCTGCGGTTCCCGGACCGAAGGCTTCCTCCGGCACTTTCCGAGAGAGAAAGAGAGAGTTTAAACGTCCCTTCTCTGAGTCCCTGTCACCTGCCGGGCTGGGATCGTCCGCTCCCTTTGTTACTCGTGACGACACTTGTCCCGGGTCCTCAAAACGTCCGTGGTAGCAGCAGCAGCTGTCACTCACGGTGCCCTGAAGGTGCGGCCAATGCTGAAAAACAGATTACAGGGGTCCGGGGAGGAGGAAGGAAAGGTGAACAGGAGGAGCTCAGGGGACTTCCAAGGGGGGTGGGACTGCCGTGTTGGATGCTACGATGGCCGGCACCTGCTACGATGGCCGGCGCCTGTCTGTCGCGGCACATTTGGCCAAACACACAGAACATGCAACACCAAGAGCCAGCCCCCGTGGAAATGCCGGCTTTCAGGTAATAATAATAATGTATCCGCTCTGGTTCATCAGCAAAGCAGCACACATAATGCACGCACCATGTCAGTAATAGTGCAGACTGCTTCGTAGGATGGGAAGGGGCAGGTGTATGAGAATTCTGTCTCTACTTTCTGCTCCATTTGTGTTTTTTTTGTTTTTTTTTGTTTTTTTGTAGACCTAAATCTGCTCTAAAGTCTAGAATCGGGAGGCTGAGGCAGGAGGATCGCTCGAGGCCAGGAGTTCGAGGCCAGCCTGGGCAACATAGCAAGACCCCAGCTCTATAAAAAAAAATTTTTTTTTTAAATTAGCCGGGCATGGTGGCGAATGCCTGTCGTCCCAGCTACTCGGGAGGAGGCTGAGGCACGCATGCACACGCACACGCACAGAGAAGCGTGCTGCCTTTCTCCAACGAGGCGGGTTTTTAGCATGCAAGAGGGGTCTCCTGGCCGCAGAGGCCCCGGCGGAATCCCTCCGTGTTACTAATGAGGCAGCGGCTCCACGGAGACCTGGGAGGTTTTCGGGGGGGCCCCCAAGCCACCAGGGCAGGGGGGCGTGGTGACGGGGCCTGGCGTGCACCACGCTCGGGACCGGCTGCCCGTGGCAAACGAACCCCGTCGAGGCGTCCGGCTCGCCAAGCCAGGGGCGCAGCGGACTAACCGCCCGCCCGCTCTGGGCCAGTAAGACGGCGCGACAGGTCGTCTCTGCTCAAATCTGGGGCGGAAAAAAAGAAAAAAAACAGAAAGAGAAACCGCGCGTTCCAGGCACGAGGACGCCTGCTTCCGCCCGCCCGGGCCCCTCACTTGAGAAGTCAAGAACTCGAGGACGACGGTTCGAGTGCGAGTCAGAGACGCCCAATCCCACACGTGGGTCTTAAGCAGCCAGCCGGGCGATTCAGGAGGTCAGGCGTGAACACCCGTGTCGGGGTGGATCGTCTCAAGAACGCCCCCGGGGTTTCTGCGCCGGCCAGGCCGGACCCGGGGAGGCTGCTGGATGGTGAGACGGTGGCGACGAAAGATGAGGTTGACTCGAGTGTCCGCCCACAGGCACGAGGGTAAATGAAATGTGGCTCATCCGTCCACCGCAGTGGAGTATCACGCAGCCAGGAAAAGGAAGGAGGCTCTGACACCTCCTGCAATGGAGCGTGGTCCATCCACACTGTGGAATATTATGCAGCCAGGAAAAGGAACGGGGGCCCTGACACCTGCCACCCCTTCCCGCACGGTGCTCGGGGAAGGAAGCCGGACGCAACAGGCCACTCGGTGTGTGATTCCGCTCGACTAAGACATCCAGAACGGAAAATCTACGGGGACAGAAAGCGGATTAGCGGTTGCCCCGGGTGGGGGAGGGGGCAGGGAGCGACTGTGTCCTGCATGGGTACCGGGGGCCTCCTTCGGGGGCGAGGAGGACGTTCCGGAACGGGACAGAGGTGGCGGTTCCATAACGCTGTGGGTGTCCTAAATTTATGCCGCTGGATTTTACCCTGCAAAATGCGGGTTCGTGGCGTGTCTTAGGGGGTTATACTTCAATTTTTAAAAACAAAAAAAATTTAAAGATACGGGTACAAACAGGAAAAAGATAAAATTCTGCCCGGCAAGCAGACACACATCCGGCACTTCCTGTCCTCTGGGCCCGGGCGTGGCACAGCCTGGTCCCCTCCGTGGTCAGTCCCACTCCGTCCTTTTGCCTGGAGACTCACAAGCCGTGATCGGCCTAGATACCCCATCTCACGTGGGGCCAGTCGTGGGCCAAGTCGCCCCTTCCCGTTTTTCTCGTAGAACGAAGGGAGGTGCCGAGGGACACCGATCAATAAAGAAGGAACAAAACCCAGAGGCCGGGACCCCTCACGGGCAGGACAGGCTGACCCGGAGGCGGCACCTGACTTCTCGGCATCCGGCTCAGCCCGGCAGACCCTTTTCTTGGCCCCAGCTCCTGCGTCCAAGCACCTGTCCCGCAACCTGGCGGTCCCGGGAGGAGGAGGAGGAGGAGGAGGAGGGAGTCTAGTGGGTGTGTCCGCCCCTGACAGCCCCGGCCCCGGGCCCCGGGCTGCGGCCGCCCGGCTCGGGGATGACGCTACAGCTCTCGGCGTCAGCCGTCTGTCTCCACGACTGCAGAATCAAAATATTCCTTCGCCAGATGCTGCAGGAAATCTTCCGTCCTAAAGCTGTCAAGGAAACTGGCTCTTCTTCTCCGTAGCCCCAGGAGAAATATTAACCCGTTTGCACTCACTTGCTTTTTTCTCGGTTCCTTTATTCCACTCGGGGATTTAATTTTTTTTTTTTTTTTTTTTGAGACAGAGTCTCGCTTTGTTGCCCAGGCTAGAGCGAGTGCCGTGGCGTCAGCCTAGCTCACAGCAACCTCAAACTCCTGGGCTCAAGCGATCCTGCTGCCTCAGCCTCCCTCCCGAGTAGCCGGGACTACAGGCAGGCGCCACCACGCCCGGCTAATTTTTTTCTATGTATATATCTTAGTTGGCCAATTAATTTCTTTCTATTTATAGTAGAGACGGGGGTCTCGGTCTTGCTCAGGCTGGTCTCGAACTCCCGACCTCGAGCGATCCGCCCGCCTCGGCCTCCCAGAGTGCTGGGATGACAGGCGTGAGCCACCGCGCCCGGCCCCGGGGATTTAATTTTTTGAATGCCCCAGATTTTACAGAGCGCGGCAGTAGAGTAAAAAACCCAGAGTTTCTTTTCATACGAACGTATTCATTTGGAATTTTTTTTTTTTTTTACGTTTCAGATTATCGACACGTTCCAAGAGTCATTTTAATCTCTGTGATTCTTCACGGTGCGGTATTTTCTGAGACAGTCACCCACGCGAAGACCCGGTTTGCACTCACGCGCTTCGCAAATGCAAATCGTCTCTCTGCTTCCTCCTTTGATTTTTTTTCCTGTTAGAACAAACGACACGATCTTTGTGCTTTTTTTTTTCGGTCAGGGTGAGGTGTGATTACTGGGAGCTTTCCATGCAAAACGTGGCTCCAAGTCAGCGGATGATAATCTACCCCTGGGAGTCAGCGTGCCGTCTCTGCGTTCACAATCTACTTGTCCTTTCGTGCTAACGCAAACAAGGAAAGACACTGGAGAAACAGACAAAAATCCCCCTTCCCCCCGCGGTGAAATTCCGTGTCGAGTGTGGCTCCACATACGAGCTGCTACCGGCGCCAACCGTGTCGAGTCACGCGCGACATGTGAGTGCAAAGTAACATCGTTCTCTGTTCTAGCGCTTTCCTTCCGAACGGAGTGGCCGCCTCATGGGACTGGCTGGAGGTCGTCTCTGCAGAATCACGGGCGCACCTTGAGCCACGTACCTACCTGCCAACGCTTTGGCGGCTTCTCAAAAGGCTAAACGTGGAGTTAGCGCCGTGTTTCCCTGAAAATAAGACCACTCCCCCCCATAAAATAAGCCCTGGCAGGATGTCTAAGCATGTGCACAATAGAAGCCCCACCCTGAAAATCAGCCCTAGTGATGGGCGTGGCTATGAAAATCGGCCCTGGTGATGGGCGTGGCTATGAAAATCGGCCCTAGTGATGGGCGTGGCTATGAAAATCAGCCCTGGTGATGGGCGTGGCTATGAAAATCAGTCCTGGTGATGGGCGTGGCTATGAAAATCAGCCCCGGTGATGGGCGTGGCTATGAAAATCAGCCCTAGTGATGGGCGTGGCTATGAAAATCAGCCCTGGTGATGGGCGTGGCTATGAAAATCAGCCCTGGTGATGGGCGTGGCTATAAAAATCAGCCCTAGTGATGGGCGTGGCTGCGCAGCGCGTCTGCACAACCCGTGCCTGTCGTCGCGAAGCGGAAAGAAGACGAGCAGCCCTTCTCCTCCGCCCCGTGAGAGCTCTAGTGCTCGACAGGAGAGATCGGGGCCGGTGGTTCTAAAGGAAACTGATTCGCAAGACATTCAGGATGGGATTCGGGGTTTGCAGAGTGAGGATGATGTTCCAGAAGAAGACGACTTCACTGCATTTGAATAAATGTCGAAGGTTGCACCGTACTTAAAAATAATAATAATAATAATAATAATAACACATCCCCTGAAAATAAGCCCTGGCGTGTCTCCTTGAGGAAAAACAAATACAAGGCCCTGTCTTGTTTTCGGGGAAACACGGTAGGAATGCAACCTAAAGAATGGAGAACGGGTGTCACGACAAAAAGCTCGTGCAAGAACACAGGTTGCAGCAGGACTTACCACAACAGCCGAACGCCGGAAACCACCCACGTGTCCGCCAGCAGAGAAGGGGCCACACGGCACGGCGTGGTCCGTCCACACAGCGGGGCATGACTCAACCCTACACAGGAAGCAGGCTCTGACGCCCCAGCTGGGACGTGGGTGAGGGCTGCAGACGCCGCGCCCAGCGAGAGACGCCAGACGCCAAAGGCCGCCTGGCGTGGACCGCGGGAATCCGCTCGAGTGAAATGAAACCCACAGACGCAGGAAGTGGGTTAGCGGCTCCCGGGCGCTGGGGAGGGCATTCGGGGGACAGACAGCCAACGGGAAAAGGGTCTCCTTTCGGGGTGACGGAAATGCTGTGGGACTACACAGAGGACGGGACAGCCTTGCGAATATACCAACCGCCCCCGGATCACGCACTTCGAAATTGCGTTTTACGTAGATTCCATCCCGATCGTTGGCTTTTTAATCTTTTTTTTTTTTATTTCAGCGTATGACGGGGGTACAAATGTCAAGGTCGCGTATATTGCCCTTGCCCCCCTCCTGCCCCCTCGAGTCAGAGCTTCAAGCGTGACCATCCCCAAGACGGTGCACGTCTCACTCATGGCGTTTGTATACACCCGTCCCCTCCTCCCCTCCCACCTGCCCGACACCCGATAGATGCTATTCCTATATGTCCACTTAGGTATTGATCCGTTAATACCAATTTGCTGGTATTCACTGTTGATCCGTTGATACCAATTTGCTGGTGAGTCCCTGTGGGGCTTGTTTTTCGGTTCTTGGGATGCTTCGCTTAGTAGGATGGGCTCCAGCTCCATCCAGGATAACACAAGAGGTGCCAGATCACCGTTGTTTCTTAGAGCTGAGTAGAACTCCATGGTGTCCACGCACCACATTTTATTAATCCTCTCGTGCATGGATGGGCACCTGGGTTGTCTCCACATCTCTGCAATTGCAAATGGTGCCGCCGTAAACACTCGAGTGCAGGTGTCTTCTTTATAGAGTGTCTTCCGATCTTTGTTTTTGAAATATACGCACTTTTTTTTTTAAATTTATTTATAAAGTGCTTTATCTATACATGCCACCTACAAGAGGCTGAATGTGCTATACGGAATCACAGAGCTCAGTGAGACGGTGACAGGAACAGAAAACTATCCGTACGTGCAACTTGGTGGCATTCGTTGTTTTTTGTTTTTTTAATTTTTTGAGACAGAGTCTCACTCCGTTGACCGGGCTAGAGTGAGTGCCGTGGCGTCGGCCTCGCTCACAGCAACCTCAGACTCCTGGGCTCAAGCGATCCTCCTGCCTCAGCCTCCTCCCGAGTAGCTGGGACTACAGGCATGCGCCACCGCCATGCCTGGCTAATTTTTTCTCTCTATATATATTTTAGGTGGTCGATTAATTTCTTCCTATTTTTAGTAGAGACGGGGTCTCGCTCTCGCTCAGGCTGGTCTCAGACTCCTGACCTCGAGCGATCCTCCCGCCTCGGCCTCCCAGAGTGCTGGGATGACAGGCGTGAGCCGCCGCGCCCGGGGCAGACTGCCGCCACGTTCTAAAAGCGACGGAGAGGTGACGCAGCGGCCCTGTAAACCTCGTGGCTTTGGCAGAACTGCTCAGTCTGTGAGCACAAAAAAAAAAAAAAAAAACGACACCAGACGGCCCCCGACAGGAGCCGTTCTGGAGCAGAGAACAGTCCGGCGGTCACGCTGACCGTTCCAGCGAGAATCCCCGGCGACGTCCCCGGACGCACGCTTTCTCTGGAGGAAAACCCACTCATGTTCCCCGAGCAAGACGGCTCACCCCAGCTTGATCCCCGAGCCGTTCCCGAAACTCTCTTGCATTTATCTCCCTTGAGAATTTATTTCAGAACAGAGCGTCTGCAAGAAGTGGGGGGGGGAGAAAAAAAAAAAAAGAAAAAGAACAGCAATCGATTTTCCATTCACAGACACATGCAAACGAGCCTGAGACCCATGCACACAAGCACGACGACGGCATGATTTTGAAAAAAGCACCCCCATGCCCCCCTCCCGATCACGACAGCCCCGCAATTTGGAAAGAAAATGTTCCTCCGCAGAGATGACCTCAGACGGGGAACCCCGAGCCACACTTAACTGGGATCATTGGGACCGTTTTTTTTTATTATTATTTTTTATTTTATTTTATTTTATTTTATTTTATTTTTTTTGCGCTGACAGATGGCCAAGCTGTGATTCCACTTATTTTGACCTCGTAATAAACGATCGGGTTGAATCGAGGCGATTTATTTGGTCCGGGCAGCGGGGGTGGGGGAGAAGCGGCCGTTACCCGTGCCTCCCAATTATGGTGACGTGGCGTGTCCACTCGGCTGGCGATTGCAGGCTTGGTGGACGTCCAGGTTTTCTTTCTCATTGTTCTGCTAAAGTGGTTGAGAAGGCTAAACCCTTCCTTAATAGCTGCAAAGACAAAAAAAAAAAGAAAAGAAAAGAAAGAAACAGGCAGGAAGACGATCATTAGTCAGGACACTTAAATCGTCTCAGCTGTCTGGCTCACGGCCGTGGTCAAAACTGGAGGGAAGTTTTGGCCGGAGTTGCATTTTTCTTGCCTCATCGGAGCTGTGTTTTTCTCCCTCCCCCAGGATGGCGGCCGGGCCCGGTGGCTCACGCCTGTCATCCCAGCACTCTGGGAGGCCGAGGCGGGCAGCTTTCTCGAGGTCAGGAGTTCAAAACCAGCCTGAGCAAGAGCGAGACCCCGTCTCTACTATAAAAATAGAAAGAAATTAATTGGCCAACTAATATATATATATTATATATTATAATATATATTATATTAGTTATATATATATAACTAATATATATTATATATTATATATATATATATATATAAATTAGCCGGGCATGGTGGTGCATGCCTGTCGTCCCAGCTACTCGGGAGGCTGAGGCAGGAGGATGGCTTGAGCCCAGGAGTCTGAGGTTGCTGTGAGTGAGGCTGACACCACGGCACTCACTCTAGCCTGGGCAACAAAGCGAGACTCTGTATCAAAAAAAAAAAAAAAAAATACAGGAGGAGGAGGGGAACACAGACTACAAGAAAGGGGTGTCTTGGCCATTCTTTGCTCTTCCACTGGGTGAAAAAAAAAAAAAAAGCTATAATCGGGCGTATTTCCAGATAAAATAAAACATCGGCCAGAAAAATATTTAGTGACGTGGTCCATTTGGTTAAAAGAAGCCGACCGCTTCAAAAAAAAAAAAAAAAATGCTTGCATTTATCTGCTCGGGTTGACCTAACGAAATGCCATAAACTGGGCATATGAAACAGCGAGTGTTTGGCCGGTGGCTCACGCCTGTCATCCCAGCACTCCGGGAGGCCGAGGCGGGAGGATCGCTCGAGGTCGGGAGTTTGAGACCAGCCTGAGCGAGAGGGAGGCCCCGTCTCTGCTAAAAATAGAAAGAAATTAGCGGGACAACTAAAAACATATGTAGAAAAAATCAGCCGGGCGTGGTGGCGCGTGCCTGTCGCCCCAGCTACTCGGGAGGGAGGCTGAGGCAGGAGGATCGCCTGAGCCCAGGAGTGTGAGGTTGCTGTGAGCGAGGCTGACGCCACGGCACTCGCTCTAGCCCGGGCCACACAGTGAGACTCTGTCTCAAAAAAAATAAAAAAAAAAAAAAAAGAAGAAGAAAACATTGGCAGAATGAAGAGAGAAATGTGAAATAGCAACCGTTCCGCAATATACGCCCCAGGTTTAATCGGCCGCCTTAAAAAAAAAAAAAAACCAAAGGGTGGCTCGTGAAACTTCTCAAGGGAATCACTGATTTTAATCAAACGTGTCGTGTGGATCGAATCACAACTTATTTATTTACTTACTTAATTTGTTAATTTGCTCTGTCACAAGGAGGTTCAGTCAGCCGCGTGATACGAACACGGTCTGGGGGATTTGCGGACGGATTAATTAGCTCGGCGTGGGGGCTAAGAGCCCGCAGGGCTGGATTCCACCGTACCTTTCCCTCTGTCCGTTCACAGGTGAGTTGCCCACCTGTGCACCCACCTGAGATCCCTGGTGGTGGGAGACCTTTGAACCCCAGAGGCAACCCCGCCGCTTGAGACGAGCAAACCCTTGCGTGGTGGGAATTCCGAGCACCCGTGTTCGTAGCACGCAGAGCTGCGGCGCCCGCTTCAAGCAGACGTCGTGCGCGAACGCGTTCCCCTCGCACCTCCGGCCGCAGACACGCAGAACTCAGAGGCCGGGGGAGGTGACGCTTGGCGTTTTGGCAAAAAACACCTTCAACTGGGTTTTTCTGTTTCGTTTTGTTTTTTCCCAACGTTTTTGGACCCTCCACAGAGCACGAGGGTGCTCAAATCCCTTCCATAAAAAACGGGCGTCCTGTTTGCACGTAACGTGCCCATGCCGCATTTTGTGCGGCTTTATAATGTGCTGTAAAACACCGCACACGCGGCCGGGCGCCGCGGCTCACGCCTGTCATCCCAGCACTCTGGGAGGCCGAGGCGGGCGGATCGCTCGAGGTCAGGAGTTCGAGACCAGCCTGAGCAAGAGCGAGACCCCCGTCTCTACTATAAATAGAAAGAAATTAATTGGCCAACTAATATATATAGAAAAAATTAGCCGGGCATGGTGGTGCATGCCTGTAGTCCCAGCTACTTGGGAGGCTGAGGCAGGAGGATCGCTTGAGCCCAGGAGGTTGAGGCTGCTGTGAGCGAGGCTGACGCCACGGCACTCACTCTAGCCTGGGCAATAAAGTGAGACTCTGTCTCAAAAACAAAACAAAACAAAAAAAAACATTACATACGCTGCACGCATTCTGCTTTAAACCACCTCGAATGACGTATATAGCGCCCAACGCAGTGCAAATGCTAGGTAAATAGCGGCTATACTGCCGCGTTGGCTTCTGTTTGTGTTATTTTTTTTCGTTGTTGTATTGTCACAGGTCAGTGGCTTTTCTCCTAATGTTTTCCACCCGGGGTTGGCTGCATATTCTGCACATGTTAACAGGATGCACACTCCATGGGTTCTTTTTCTCCGGAGAGCCTGGCTAACACACGTCGTTCTCCCTACGGCCGTGTACGTCTTGGCAACCTGAGCCTTTTTTCCCCACCGGCATCGCAGACGGGGCTGGACGCTTCGGCTACTGACGTATAAATGAGCACCTACTACGTACGTATAAATGAGCACCTACTACGTACGTATAAATGAGCACCTACTATGTACGTATAAATGAGCACCTACTACGTACGGCAGCTTGTTACCACCTGCTCGCTCCGGCCGCCGGGCAGGTGCAAAGCGTTGGCTGCAAGCTCGGTGCATGGACTGGACATATCCTATCATCCTTTTTTTCCACAAGCCGGCTAAGGAAGACAAGAAAATAAGCACCCTGAGAATTCTTTCTGCAGGTTACATCTCTGAGTGGCTTTCGCCTTTTTGTCTTTTTCTTTTTTTTTTTTTTTTTGTAGTTTTTTTTTAATATATTTTTTTATGGCATCATAGTATGGGGGTACAAATGCTGTTAAGGTTACGTACATTGCCCTTGCCTTTCCTCCCCCTTTGAGCCAGAGTTTCAAGCGTGTCCATCCCCCAGACGGTGCACATCTCTCTCATTATGTACGTGTATACCTGTCCCTTCCCTGCCACCTGCCCGCCACCCAACAAATGTTTTTTTTTTATTATTATTTTTATTTTTTTTTGACATTTTGGTTACATTTTATATCTTTGCCCCTCCCCAGCAAGGGTTAGAGGCATGCCCCTCCCCTCCACAATGCTCGCCACGTCCCTCAGATGTGGGTCTACCACCCCGAACCCCCGAAGCCCTGGCGGACACCACCACCCTCTGAGCACCATAGCGTTAAACCGTCGGCACCGATTTGACGTGGAGCCCATTTCCCTGATCTTGCGTCGCCTCACCTTGGATGACGGGCTTAAGCTTAATAGTATAGGATAGTATAAGCGGAGCTAGCACGCTGTCGTTTCTTAGAATTGAGTAGCATTCCATCGTGAGCATATACCACATTTTGATTATACCACTCCCGAATTGACGGGCACTTGGGTAGTTTCCACGACCGTGCAAATAGTGAATTGTGCTGCCATAAATATCCGGGTGCAGATGTCTTTATGATAGAATGTCTTGCGCTCTTTTGGGTAGAGGCCCAAAAACGCTATTGCTGGGTCGAATGGTATTTCTATTTCTAGCTAGTTTGAGGTATCTCCAAATTCCTTTCCACAGAGGCTGCACTAGTTTGCAGCCCCACCGGCGGCGTAAGAGTGTTCCTGTCTCTCCACGTGCTCGCCAGCATTTGTCGTTTGGGGATTTACCGAAAGAGGCCACTGTCACCGGGGTTAGGTGGTATCTCACTGTGGTTTTGATTTGCGTTTCCCTGAGGATTAGAGAGGCCTTCCTTCAGTTCCCCGAAACGCCCTGCTATCCAGAGACAGAGAGAAACAATCGGAGATCTCTGCGTGCAAATGTCGCGGCATGTTTCTAAAAAAGACGAGAACACACGAATCGTAACCCTCAGAGAGCGCCAGGCTGCAGGGATCCCGGTAAGAGACGATTCCTGTCTGCAAAAAAAAAACCGGGTGAGCCGGAAGGGAGCTGTGTGTGTGATGCGCTTTGCCGACAGTCGCAGGCCCGGCCGCCGGGCTCGGCGAGCAAGAGCCCCACGCACGTTCCGTTAGAAATCAATTAATCCTCACGCGCTTGGAGACACTGCGATGATCATTCCAGTTTATCCAGAGAGCCGGATGCATTTACAACGCCGGAGTAAGTAGTCCCCCGGGACCCTGGTAATGCATAAACAGCATAAAAAATGATCCTCTATCCTCGAGGGCTGGACGTGCTGCCTTAATTTAATAAAATGTGGCTCCCAGGACGGAGAACGCTCTCTCCGCCTCTCGAAACGGCGCAGAACAATCCTATTTTATCGAACGCACGTTCCTCCCCAACTCCCGCGACTCCATCCGCGCCTTTCCTCTCGCTCCGCTCCCCCAGCCCGAGGAAGGAACGCACAAAACTCACATTCAGGGCTCCGCTGCCCTGCGTACTCAACCGAGGTAGAAAAGCCGCCTCCGATGGGGGCCCGAACCTCGGCCGGCTTTGCCGCAAATGCAACCCTGCACTCTGATCACGGAGCCCCTTCCCGTGACTCAGTTTCACCGCCGTTGTCGGGTACGGCGTGGGTTTGCCGTAAAAACGGGGCTCAAGGCTGCAGAACACGCCCCAGAGTGTTCTGGACCGCCTGGCCCGGTCCCTAAATCCCAGGTTTGCATTTCCGCGTCGGGACGGCCAAGAAGAGATTGCCAAATCCCCTCTCAAGCCACTTGCACCCACCCTCTGTCCAAAACCCAAAGGAAAGAACAAAATAGTGGGTGGTTTTTTTTTTTTTTTTTTAAGATTTATTAAGATGCATCAAAAATCTAGCAAAGAACAGGGAAATTACTCGGCTAATACGTGTGAGACTCCAACAGGTAATTCCAGGGACCTTTTTTCTTTTTCTTTTTCTTTTTCTTTTTCTTTTTTTTTTTTTTCCCCGGTTGCATTTGCCCGACCCGGAAATATCAATAAACAAGCGAGAGGGTGATATACGCAGCCTGAACGTTTGCACCTCCCGTAATATGCTGAAACGAATGAAAGTAACTTTTAGAAAAACGAATAACAAGGGAGGAGCTGAAATGCAACCACAGTGACCGTTGGTGGCTAGAAAACCAGAGAATAATTTAGCACATGGAGACACAAAATAAGGAAAAAAAAAAAATCGTGTGGAGAACAGAAAGTGGAGGGTTCTCACGGCAGCTCCACGAAGACGGTGTAAGAAAGGAAAAAAGTGCATTTTAGCCTTGTCTTTCAACACGGACAAGCAAACATCCTCGGGAAGACGTGAGCCCTCCAAGCTCAGGGAGGCGCAGAGAGATGAAAACGTCCCCGAGTTGGGTTTAATGATGTCGGGAACCGTGTGTTTCTGCTCCAACATCCCTGCCTCCTCCCACGGCACGGATGAAAGCAGAGAATGTCTGGCGAAACCCGATCGCGACTTTAAAACAAAACAAAACAAAAAAAATCTCAGCAAACTAGGAGCGAAAGGAATTTTCTTGATTCGATAAAAGGTGTATCGGTAGCAAACGTTTTTATGTAACCGGGCAGGGAGTGCCCTGCTGGGACCAGTTTTAATAACACGTTAAAATGAGTATTAATAACGCATACTAGGTCATAGAATAATAATAATAATAATATACAAATAAGTGCTTTTAATAAACACAGAGCCGTTCGTAAAGGCCTGGTTACCAAAAAAAAAATAGAAGAAAAAGGGATTGGAAAAAGAAGAAATAAAACTATCATCGCTTGCAGATTCTACGGCTATAACCACAGACAGGGAAACTGAGGCACGACCATGGTAGCGCGTGGAAGGAACATCAAGACAGAGCAATTCAGGCCGGGCGCGGTGGCTCACGCCTGTCATCCCAGCACTCTGGGAGGCCGAGGCAGGAGGATCGCTCAAGGTCAGGAGTTCGAAACCAGCCTGAGCAAGAGCGAGACCCCCGTCTCTACTAAAAATAGAAAGAAATTAGTCGTACGACTAAAAACATATAGAAAAAAATGAGCCGGGCGTGGTGGCGCATGCCTGTAGTCCCAGCTACTCGGGAGGAGGCCGAGGCAGGAGGATCGCTTGAGCCCAGGAGTTTGAGGTTGCTGTGAGCGAGGCTGACGCCACGGCACTCTAGCCCGGGCGACAGAGCGAGACTCTGTCTCAACAACAACCAAAGAAAGACCAGTTCTAACGCTCCAGTGAGTCCTAAAAACTCAGGAACAGGTTAAGTGCGAAATCCCTTAACTGTCCTTCAATCCGAGATGCCTCCCTTCAACCGAGAATCACCTTGCTGTCAGAAAGGGAAGGTGGATTAAAAAAAAAAAAAAAAGTCGACTTCTGAGAGGTCAATGATAAAAAAGGAGATATTGACCAAAGGATACAGAGTTTCCATTCGACATCAGGAGTGAGCATGTATGCCCCTGTGCACAGCACAACCCACTGTAATAAATAGTAACGCGTTGTCTATTGCAATATTGCTAGGAGAATCGATTGGAAACATTCTCATCAGGAAAAAAAAAAAAAAAGCTCAGAGTGGCCCGATAAAACGGCTGTGACATAAGACATGCGTTTTTGGTGAGGTTGCATGATTAATATCATTGCTTACTTTAAAACAGGGCACTGTGAGGATAGTTGGAGGGTTTATTGCAAGTGGATTTTCCAGAGGTTTACACATATATATATATATATATATATTTAAAGCGCACTCACTAGGTAACTGCATTGCCTTGATCTGTAAGAGGGTGCACCATTCATTCAAAAGAAATTTCTGATTCCCACGCCCAGTTCTAGTTTAGAGATGTTTTATTCTTGTCGTTATTTTGCTGAGGCTCTTATCTGCCGGCTCTGGCAGTAAAAGGCCCTGACCCATCTGTGCGGTTTCCTCGGCATTTCAACAGCTCTGTTTCCCGTCGCGAGTTTCTCCGGGAATGAATGTCGCCCCCCCCCCCCAACACACACACACACACAGAAGTCGCTGCCACGCGGCTTTTGAAAATGAATCTCCCTCCCTCTCGCTTGGGCTTCTGGGATCGGCTCTTCTCTTCGGCCGGGGGTGTCCTTAAATCACACCGCGTTGGCCCTCAGCAGGAAGGCGAAGGAAAGGCGTTATGGAAACGCCAGAAGAGAGGGAAAAAAGCAAAGGCAGAGAAAGCACAGTGTCACGGCAGTTTCTATACACAATGCGGTCATGCATTTCAGGTTGTTAAAAAGACCCGTACATCCTCCAATTTCTAGGAAGCCGGTTCTCAACATGTTACTGAGAGATGCACCAGCTTCTCCATAAATGTTACGTGCACAATCCTGTAGAAGAAGGCCACAACTGTAGGTTCAATCTAACACTTAACCCCTAAGCCCTAAGGGTAATCCTAATCCCTAACACTTAACCCTAAACCTAACTCTAAACCTAACCCTAACCCTAACCCGGTAGAAGCAGGCCACAACTGTAGGTTCAATCTAACACTAACCGCTAAACCGTAAGGGTAATCCTAATCCCTAACACTCAACCCTAAACCTAACTCTAAACCTAATCCTAACCCTTACCCCAACCCTAACAGGAACCCTAAACCCAATTCTAACCCAATATCCGAAACCTAATACTAACCACTAAACGCTAAACCCAATCATAGCGCCATCCCCTAACACGAATCTTAACTCCTAACCCCTAAACCGTAAACACAAATCCTAACCCAAACTGTAACACTAACCCTAAACTTAACCCCTCAGACTACCCCTAACCTTAACCCCAGCCCTGAACTCCTAACCCCTAACTTTAACCCCAAGCACACAACCCTAACCACTAACCCCTAAACCTAACCATAATCCTAACACCTAAAACCAAGACTAACCTCTAACCCTAACCCCAATACTAACCCAAAACCCTAACCCTAACTTTACCTCCTAACCACTAAGCCCTAACGCTAACCATAACCCCTAAACCTAACCCTAACCCTGACCATAACCCTAACCCTAAACCCAATCCTAACCCCTAACCCTAACCCTAACCCTAACCCCTCACCCTAACTTTAACCCTAACCCTACCCCCTCACCCTCACCCTAACCCTTCACCTTAACCCCTAACCCTAACCCTAACCTTAACCCCTAACCCACCTCACCCACCTGCAGGAAGTCTCCGGCCCCTGTGCCCTCCCGAAACTTCACGTCCTGGAGGAAAATTGTTCCCGAGAGAAAACCCGGCACCCCGCGGGACCTCCCCACACGGACCCCACGACGTGGACAAGGGAACGAGGCCACATCCCTGCGGAGCGGCTTTTGCCTCCTGAACACGCACCCTCGCCAGGACCCCGGGACCCCCTGCCCGCCCGGCACCCCAGTCCCCCTCGGCCAGGCCACTAGGTCCGGGCGCCTCTCAGACCCGGCCAGGCCCTCGAGGCTGGAACTCCTGGGCTGACGCGGCCGGCAGCACCGGAGGTTGATCCCGTTCTCTGCGGAGACTCGGTTTACGAGGAGGCCTCGCTGGTCGTCATGGCGGGTCCCGGCTTTGGGGACCTGCGGGGTCCCGGCCACCTGTAAGGGCCACGTGCCCTGTCCACGGCCTCCTCCTTGGGGTCCCCTCAGGGGCCAGCTGTGACCGGGGCCCGGTTCCCCCTGTGCCTCCAGCCACTGGCGGATGCAGGTGAGAGACAGACAGAGACAGAGACAGAGACAGAGAGGAGAGACAGAGACAGAGAGAGGAGGGACACAGAGAGACAGAGAGAGACAAAGAGAGGAGAGATAGAGACAGAGAGAGATGGAGAGAAAGGAGAGACAGAGACAGAGAGAGACAGAGAGATAAGAGATACAGAGACAGAAAGAGACAGAGAGAGGAGGGACAGAGAGAGAGAGAGAGAGAGAAGAGACATAGAGACAGAGAGACAGAGAGAGGAGATACAGAGACAGATAGAGGAGAGACAGAGACAGAGAGAGAGGAGAGACAGAGACAGAGAGGAGACACAGAGACAGAGGGAGATACAGAGAGAGAGGAGAGACAGAGGAGGAACAGAGACAGAGAGAGAGACAAAGAGAGGAGACATAGAGACAGAGAGAGGAGACACAGAGACAGAGGGAGATACAGAGAGAGAGGGGAGACAGAGAGAGAGACAGAGAGAGGAGGGACAGAGACAGAGAGAGAGACAGAGACAGAGAGAGGAGAGACAGAGACAGAGAGGAGAGACAGAGATAGAGAGAGGAGAGGCAGAGACAGAGAGAGACAGAGACAGAGAGGAGAGACAGAGACAGAGAGGAGAGACAGAGATAGAGAGAGGAGAGGCAGAGACAGAGAGAGACAGAGACAGAGAGGAGAGACAGAGATAGAGAGAGGAGAGGCAGTGACAGAGAGAGAGAAGAGGCAGAGACAGAGAGAGGAGAGGCAGAGACACAAAGAGAGACAGAGGCAGAGAGGCAGAGAGAGAGAGGAAGGACGGAAGAAAAGGGGGAGCAGAAGAAAAGAGAAAAGCAGACCCGGCTTCCGGCCGCCGCGGATCCACCCTCCGGGCTCTGGAAGCGGGAGGCGGACTCTGCCAACGCCTTATGGAAATTAGTCCTGAGCTCGCGAGACATAAATCCTGACACCAGAGTGATTTACCCCAAGTCCTCCACTATTAGTGCCCTGTAAATTAAGGCCATAAATGTCACGTGCCGCACGCCATTAGCGCCGAACAATAGCGCAGGCTCCCGTCGGCCCCGGCACCCCCCCCCCGACCCCCGACCCCCAGCCCGGCAACCCCGCTCCCCCCAGACCCCCCGTCCCGGCCGCCCGGGGCCCCGGCGGGCTGACCCCGCGTGGACCGAGGAAGGGAGTCTCATTTGCGCGGTCTGGGAGCCTGCGGTCCCGGAAGAAAGAAAGAGAGAAAACTCCATTCTTTACGTGTGCAAACAAGACACGCTCGCTGCGGCTCGGCTCCAAACACACGTGCCCCGGGGGGATCCCCGTTTGTTCCCCGGGCGAGCGTGAGTCGGGGCGGGGAATTCCTCTGCAAACCCACGCTGATCCCCGGCGTCTCCCAGCCGGCTGGCATTCACGTCTCGGGGAAAAGAGACCACGTCTCGACGTGCACGGCCGTGCAAAGAACACGGGGTTCCTTCCTTTCTGGTGCCTCCATGCCAAACCGGGCACTGCCACCCACACACACGGGGGGACGGTCCCCAAGGCACGCTCTCTGCTCCCCGCTTCCTGCTCGGCTCCTCACAGTCCCCGCCTTCCGGAAGGTTCTCCCGTGGAGGTGAACGCGGCCGTCTGACACGTGCTCGCTTCTCCCCGCTGTGGGTTTCTAAGTTCTCCCGCCCGTGTGCTTTATGCGCGGGGGGCTAAGTTGCTTTTTCCTGGGTGCTTTTCGCCCATTCCTGAGCCACGTGCCACACGCCCACGGGCCGTGGGTCCCCACTGCCGGCCGGCACCCAGAGAAAAGGAGGTCGGCACGTGGAAGGGTGCCTGCAGCCCACGGTCACGGCAAGTGTCCGCGTGGCGTCCGTGGGCCAGTGGACAAGTAACCGTCAGGGCTGAGTGAGCTGGTGCACACTCACACACCCCCCCCAGCCCCACGCCCGGGCCGGCCTCGGAGCCCCGGCCCATGCAGATGTATCTCGGACATACACGCAAACACACAGGCATGGCTCGCACACAGATGCAACACGCACGCACAGACACGGACAACTCACACACGTGAACGCAGCTTGCTCGTGAACATGATGCACACACCAACATG
>VSMD01010508.1:35000-47795 GCA_008750895.1 Mirza zaza
TTGTAAATAACTGTCGCGGCTCCGTAACTCGCGGCCCCGACTGGGCGAGGCAAGGCAAGCACGCTCCTTAAAAATGCGACCGCGAGCCGGCCGAGGTTTTCAGGATTTACTCGCGCTTGGCGTGCAGGACGCGTGCAAAAGGGGCCGGGCCCCATCTGTCAAGTGCGTGCGTGGGTTTTTGTGGGGTTTTCTTTTTTGGCATTTTACATTTTTCCTTCCTTATCGCGTTGCGGGTTCTGAATAAAACTTCCTGCCGCCCACGAGTCTGACATCCTAGTGCACGCACGAACCGCGGGCGGGCTCCCTGGGATTTCTGGGCGTGTGGGGCGGCAGGACACGGGGAATCGAGAACGTGGAAAACCGTCTTTTCCACGGCCGGAAGGATAAACAGGGTGTGGATTTGGGGTGGCATTGAAGGGGAGAGGCTGTGGGACAGTCTGGCGTCTGGGAATTCCCTGGGCCTCCCGTTCCAGCCTCCCCGTTTCCCTTTCGGTTTTTTTTTTTGTTTTGTTTTGTTTTTTTCTTTTTTAATTTATTTGTTTCAAAGTATCACGGGTGGGGGGGCACAAATATTTTTGGTTGCGTGGATCACTTTTATTGTTGAGTCGGGGTTATAAGTGTGTCCGTCACCCCGAGAGTGCTCACGGAACCCGTTACATATGTTGTTGCCTGTCCCCTCCTCCCCTCTGCCCCCTGCTTGATTTCTGTTGAGTTTTTACTTCCCTCCGTGCACAGGTGAGCTCATCGGCTAGTTCCGGTTTAATGGCGAGCGCATGTGGTGCTTGTTTTTCCATTCTTGGGAATACTTCATTTAGGAGGGTGGGCTCCGGCTCCATCCTGATGGTTGCAAATGCCATAAATCACCCTTCTTCATGCCTGAGTAGTACTCCACGGCGTGCAAAATTTTATGGATCCACTCTTGCATTGATGGGCACTTGGGTTCTTTCCACTTCTTTGGGGTTGTGAATTGTGCTGCTATAAACGTTCTAGCGCAGGTGTCTATTTCATAGGATGTCTTCTTTTCCTTCGGGTGGATGCCCAGTAGCAGGATTGCTGGATCCAACGGTAAAAATCCACTTGTATCTCCTTGAGGTCTCTCCATGTTGCTTTCCACAGAGGTTGCACCAGTTTGCAGTCCCACCAGCAGTATAGGATTATTCTTCTCTCTCTCCCCGCATCCACGCCAGCATCTGTTGTTTCGGGACTTTTCAACCCATTGCACTGGGATGTCAGGTGTGACTCGACCCGGTTAGCAAAAATTATACAAATTAAAATTACTCTTGGAATATGTCCATACTTTGAAATATATATATATATATATATATATAAATCCAAATAAATAAGTTTGTATGAAAAGAAACTCCAGCTTTTTTTATTCTGCTGCCGCGCCGCGTACAATCTGGGGCAGCTAAAAAATTAAATCCCGGGTAGAATAAAGGAATCGGTTGGGGGGGGGGGAAAGCAAGCAAGTGCAGAGGGTTAATAAAAGCCATTCTAACGTTGTTCCGGGACAGAATTAGCATGTGTCCTGCATCGAGGTGACGCCTTTCTTTTGCCTTTCTTCAACCAAAAAAAAAAAAAGCACCCGGATGACCCACAGAAAGGAGCCTCACCCCGTGCACCCGCACAGGGCAAATGGGGCCACTTCGCCACAGGGGGCATGATGTGGCATGAAAAGGGACTGGGAGTTAGGAATTTTCCCAGTCCCTTTTCATGCCACATCATGCATGAAAATTCCTAACTCCCGAGGGACTGGGAATTAGGAATTTTCATGCATGAAAGATGCATGAAAATTCCTAACTCCCAGTCCCTCGGGGTGGGATGTTATTTGGGAACGATAGGTATAATTAGGTAAGACGAGCTCATACTGCACCCGGCCGGGTCCTGATCTAACAGGTGCTCTCCTGGGCTCCCCAGAAGGGACTGACCCTGGCAACACCCTTCGGGGTCGAGAACTGCAGCTCAGATTTCTGCCCCTCTAGAACTGCGGGAAAATAAATTCGGGGCCTAGAGCCGCGGCTCAGATTTCTGTGCCTCTAGAACTGCGGGAAAATAAATGTATATCGCTGTTCGCCACCCGGACTGGGTCACTTTGTTATAGAAGGCAAGCAAGCTAAAAAAAAAAATAAAATAAAAAATAAATAAACTCCCAACGTGTTAAGGCCGTTCGTGTGTGCTCCGAGTCAGCATGGGACGTTAGCCTGGGGGTCTCAAAGGCTTGGCTGTCGGCCGGGCGCGACGGCTCACGCCTGTCATCCCAGCACTCTGGGAGGTCGAGGCGGGAGGATCGCTCGAGGTCAGGAGTTCGAGACCAGCCTGAGCAAGAGCAAGACCTGGTCTCTGCTAAAAATAGAAAGAAATTAATTGGTCAACTAATATATAGAGAAAAAAAAAAAAAAACAAAACTAGCCGGGCATGGTGGCTCACGCCTGTAGTCCCAGCTACTCGGGAGGAGGCTGAGGCAGGAGGATCGCTCGAGCCCGGGAGTCTGAGGTTGCTGTGAGCGAGGCTGACGCCACGGCACTCACTCTAGCCCGGGCGACAGAGCGAGATGCTGTCTCAAAAAAAAAAAAGCCATAATGAAAACATGTATGTCTATGTTACCTGTTCTGATTGGCACGACGAGCAAAGCTGCCTGCAAAGCGAAACGAGCTCTCGGCGCTTTCAAGCTTTTTCCTCGTCACACGAGAGCAAGACGGACGCGTCGTCCATGCACAGCGCAGACCGCCGTGCGGACGGCGAGCGCCGGCTGCGGGCGAGGCTTCGCGGCCGGTGAGCGCGGTCCCGGAATGGTTTGGGGCAGAGAGACCCAGAAACCGCCAGCCTGTCTGTGAGAACAGCCCGCGGGGAGCTGTCCGTGGTACCTGACGGCTCCGCTCCGTGTGGTCACTCAGGACCCAGGCTGCTCCTGAAGTCCCCGTTCTTCCCGTCTGGGGCCGGGTCTCCGAGGGCTCCCCCCGCCGGGACCGGCGGCGGGGGAAACCACGGAAGTCTCAGACGCCGGGGAAAGACTTCCCCGTCATTTCCGCTCCGCCCCCCCCCCGCCCCGACGACTGACCCGCAGAACGGACGCCAAGCAAAAGGAGCCCGGGAGGAGAGGATCTAACCTTGCACTCCGGGGCTCGGGTCGGGTCGGGACGGGACGGGGCAGACTGCCGTCGGCTCCGGCCTCGGAGCCGAACCCTCGGACCTTAAAAGACATCCCCGCTGTGAAAAGAATTCCCATCTCTACCTCCCGTGCAGAGAGCCCGGCTGCAGCCTTGCAATAAACACCAGACCGGGCCTCATCTCCATCAAAGCCGATAAACTGCGTGTCTCCGCGTGTCTTGGGGCGACCGTGCAGCCCACAGAACGCTCCTCCCTGCCTTCCTCAAACCCCTGTCCTTCCCGAGGTACCCCGGCTCCGTGCCGGGGAGGACGGCGGGAGATGGACGGGGTCTCGGAGGGAGACGGGGCACCCGGGGTTGCAGGCTGTGAGCTTCCTCTCGCCCCCCCCCACCCCCGTTATTAGCAGTCGCTTTTAATCGGCGCCAGCAGGCCCGGTTTGGCGTGCGGGTCCGTCCGCCGGAGACGCCCCAGGGAGCCGGGAGGCCGGGGCTGCTCGGCCACATTTGTCAGGCCCTAACTGAGGGGCTATCCGGCCTCGCTCTCCCGAACATCCCTCATGCAGAGAGAGAGAGAGAGAGAGAGACAGGGGCGGGGAGGAGCTCCGCCGATGCTGCTCTGCGCTTGGATGTGGGTCCCCCGAAACACAAGGAGCAACAGTTCTGCAATAAAAACAACAACAACAAAAAAAAAGCAAAAAACAAAGAAGCCCGTGGAAACGATGAGAGAGTGAGGAAAATCCCTCGACGAAGGCAATGGAAAGGGGCGGGCGGCCAGAGGAGAGCCTCGGACAGTTCTGTACAACTCTGCGATTTTACTTTTTCATGTTTATTTATTTTTTATTTACTTATTTGTTTTATTTTTATTTTTATTTTATTTATTTATTTATTTATTTTTTGAGACAGAGTCTCGCTCTGTTGCCCAGGCTAGAGTGAGTGCCGTGGCGTCAGCCTCGCTCACAGCAACCTCACACTCCTGGGCTCAAGCGATCCTCCTGCCTCAGCCTCTCCCACCCCGAGTAGCTGAGGACTATACAGGCACGCGCCGCCATGCCCGGCTGATTTTTTTCTATATAAGTATTTTCAGTTGGTTCGATTGATTTCTTTCTATTTTCAGTAGAGACAGGGGGGTCTCGCTCTCGCTCGGGCTGGTTTCGAACTCCTGACCTCGAGCGATCCTCCCGCCTCGGCCTCCCAGAGTGCTGGGATGACAGGGGGGAGCCACCGCGCCCGGCGTATTTTTTTATTTTCAGAGACAGGGTCTTGCTCTGTCGCCCAGGCTGGAGTGCAGTGGCACAATCACAGCTCGCTGCAGCCTCCAACTCCTGGGCTCCAGCGATCCTCCTGCCCCGGCCTCCCGAGCAGCTGGGGGTTACAGGCGTGCATCAACACACCTGGCCAATTTTTACGACGTTTGCAGAGACGGGGTCTTGCTGTGCTGCCCAGTCTGCTCTCAAACTCCTGGCCCCAACCGATCCTCCTGCCTCGGCCGCCCAAAATGCCGGGATGACAGGCGTGAGCCACCCAGGCCTGGCCTCTAGGAGGACTCTTTATAAACGCCTCCCGGTATATCTTCTTCGTAAACCGTTCGGTGAAATTCCTGAAATGCCGGGATGGACAGAGGCTTCCCACATTATCAGAAAGCCGGATCACGTTGAACACCGGGGTCGTTGCTGCCCAGAGCTGTGAGGTTCCGCCTGGACCCCAACAAAAGCAGGAAACGACCCTGTTACAATGGCTTGATGCGGGGAGGGGGTGTCACCCCTTGGAAGTCATCCTGGATTCCCCGACAATCCCACCTTCAACTCCTCCTTCCACACCTCGCTATTGCAAAGGCAAAAGGCAGGGAAATGCACCCACGTGCCGGCTACGCTCTGTTCCATGCACCTTGCGAGGCGCGAGCCTCTTACTCGAGGCCTCGTAGATGAGGGCTTGACGTTTTCCACATCCAGGGATTTACACGGGCCACGAGTGGGACCCTAAAAATCCTCCTTCCTCCCCGGCAAAACCCACCCAGAGATGCAGCAACAGGTGCAAACAGACTCCGGGGCTCCCTTCTCACTCCGCCCCTCGGAGACCTGAGCCGGCAGGCTCTTCGAACCACGTCCCGGCTGCACAAATGCACCCCCTAGACCCCACAAGGGGACCCCGTCTTTGTCTCTTCCCTTTACCCGGAGACGGCCCGTCCCACGGCCATCGGGACCTGCCAATCGCAGCAGAGGGTTTTCCGGAAACTCCCCCCGCCACCTGCCTTTGCGGAGAGAAATCTCCCTAATGGATTCACAGGACACCAACACGTGTTGCTCTACTTGTGGGAATCAGGGTTTCCCGGAGGGGGAAATGGTGCCCTCGGGGTGGGGGTTAATTGGGGATTACCGGATACGGGGACGTTTTGAGGCGGGAGGATCGCTGGAGCTCAGGGGTTCGAGGCCAGCCTGAGCAAGAGCGAGACCCCGTCTCTACTGAAAATAGAAAAAATTAGCCAGGCATGGTGGTGGCACATGCTTGTAGTCCCAGCTACCCGGGACGCTGAGGTAGGAGGATTGCTGGAACTCAGGAGTTTGAGAACAGCCTGAGCAGGAGCGAGACCCCGTCTCTGCTACTCGGGATTTAATTTTTTAAATGCCCCGGATTTTACAGAGCGCGGCAGCAGAGTAGAAAACCGGAGTTTCTTCAGCTGCAAGCTTCTTTATCTTGGATTTTTTTTACGTGTCGAATTATCGGTACGTTCAAAGAGATGCTAACTGTGTCGAGTCACACTCAGCATCCGAGTGCAAGAGGCTAAAAAACCTCATGAGGCAGTTCGTGCGTGTGCACGCGTGTGCCGGGTGCAGGCTGCGTGTTCGTGTGTGCCGCGTGTATGCGTGCACGCGTGGTGTGCACATGCATGTTACGGCACAGCCGTGCGCGCATCCCCTAGCGACAGGGATGCGTTTGAGAAGCGCAGCACCAGGTGATCTTGGCCATGTCTGAAGGTCACAGATTGCCACTTACCGCAAACCTGAATGCCACAGTTGCCGTGTGGTCGAGCTTCCTGCACCTGGGCACCCATCTGCCCGCCCGCACGCCCATTACTGCCGGGAATCCCACAAGACGGCACGTGTGCGTCAGAAACACGGCCCGACGCAGGAAGGCACGGCAGAGACGAGGCATGTTTCCAGAGCACGGCTGCATCTGTGGCTGACCGAGCCACCCTCCTGCGGCAGGTGCCTGAGCCCGAGTGCGCATGGGTGCACCGTTCGTTCGCTGTTTCCCTTCCTCTCGTGCAAAGAACTTCTGAGACGGCGAGGAGACAGAGCTCGCACTTGGGCAGGCGTGAGCGGCAGGGCCCTGGGGACGTGCCCATGAGACCGTAAACGTGGCCGGCTCGCTTTGCTGCCCGGGCTGTCCAGTGGGAACCGGGGGAAACGGCTTCCCGGGTGCAATTGTCTTTTCGGTGCAGCCGCCAGAAGTCCTCCTGCCCGGAGGGTCTGGGTGGCTCCGTGGCCGGGCTGCCCGGGGACTCTCGCATGTCGAGGCGTGTGGCCAGCCCAGAACCACCACCCCGCCCTGCCCAGCAAGCCCAGACGCTGCTCTCCCGGCCCCCCGGGAGTCCCGGGCCGTCCCGACCTCCTGCGTGCACTTCTGCCAGGAGCTCAGAGCAGCAGGACGTCTGCAGAGCCCGCCCCCCGCACGCCAGCCTGCTAGAACCGGCTGGGGCTGGAGGTAAGGGAAGACCCCAGGCGACTGCCCGAAAAAGAATGGAGAGGCCGGGCGCGGAGGCTCACGCCTGTAATCCTAGCACTCTGGGAGGCCGAGGCGGGGCCTCCCGCCCAGCTCACACGATCCACGGCTCTCTCCGTCTGACATGTCCAAGTGGAAGGAAGCCTGGCGTGTTCCTGTGTCCGTGGCGTTCTATGACACCCTCCTTGTGTGAGCGCCCGGAAAACTCTCTCTCCCCCTCTGGCTTCCAATGCAGGAAAAGGACACCCGCCCCAAAGTGGCTGCCATCACACCATCATGCCTCTGTCCGGCAGCACCGGCTCAGAGATGCCCAGCGCCTCTCGGACGTCTTTACTGGGGGCCTCATGCCCGTCACCCCCAGCGATCCTCCGAGGCTCGGCCCTGGGGTAGCCCGTCCCGGACGCACGCCGGGAAAGAGAAGAAAGAGCAACGCGCCCGCCCTGCCCCGGAACAAAGCGGGCTTCTGAGAATCCCGGCGTGGTGCGACGTTTTCTTTGCTTTTAAATCCATTCCTATTAATGGATTAAGTTATGCACTAACTTTGAAAACGTATCGCGATATTGCCTCGACAAAGAAAAGCGTCCTATATTCGAGAGCCAAAATTTTAAACCAGAAAAGAATAAAAATCCATGCCTGCAGGGTGTCACCTCACCGACTCTCAGCGGCGTTGACAAAAAAAAAAAAAAAAAAGAAAACGGCCTCCCAAGGAACGCAGAGAGCCGTGTGCGTGGCGGAAGGAGCAGATCACACGGGAGCGGTGACTTCCCCGGGACAGAATTCACCAAGACGGAAGCGCCCACCTGTGCCGGCCGCACACCTGCGGCTTCCTCTCCGCCTCTCCGCTCTATGCCTCCGCCTGCTCGCTCCCGCCCTTTCCAAAAACCCCAGGACCCGTAAAACGAGGACGCGGACGCGGAGCCATGGAAACCGGCTGAGAAGCCCCTGCTGGGTGGAGTGTCCGGGTGAGGTTCCTGTGTCTCCCTCTGCCTCTGTCTCTCTGTATCTCTGCCTCTGTGTCTCTCTGTCTCTCTCCCTCTCTCTGTCTCTGTCTCTCTCCATCTCTGTCTCTTTCTCTCCCTCTCTCTGTGTCTATCTCTCTCTTCTCTGTCTGTGTCTCTCTCCATCTCTCTGTCTCTGTCTCCCTCTCTCTGTCTCTGTCTCACTGTCTCTCTCCATCTCTCTGTCTCTGTATGTCTCCCTCTGTCTCTGTCTCTCTGTCTCTCTCCATCTCTCTGTCTCTGTCTCTCTCCATCTCTGTCTCTTTTTTCTCTCCCTCTCTCTGTCTCTGTCTCTGTCTCTCTCCATCTCTGTCTCTTTCTTTCTCTCCCTCTCTCTGTCTCTGTCTCTCTCCATCTCTGTGTGTCTCTCTCCCTCTCTCTGTCTCTGTCTCTATCTTTGTCTCCATCTCTCTATCTCTGTCTCTCTCCATTTCTCTTGTCTTCTCTGTCTCTGTCTCTCTCCATCTCTCTGTCTCTGTTTCTCTTTCCATCTCTGTCTCTCTCCATCTCTGTCTTTGTCTCTCTGTCTCTCTCCATGTGTCTCTTTCTTTCTCTCCCTCTCTCTGACTCTGTCTCTCTCTGTCTCTGTCTCTCTCTGCCTCTCTCTGTTTCTATCTTTGTCTCCATCTCTCTATCTCCATCTCTCTGCATTTCTCTTTCCCTGTCTCTCTCTGTCTCTGTCTCCGCGTCTCTCTCTGTCCACATCCTCCCTCCAAACCCCTCTCCCCCCGACGTCTGGCAAGCCCTTCCTCCGAGCACACCGAGCCTTGCGTGTCTCTGGGCACCGTTTCCGCCCCGTCTCCCCCCGCCGACTCCCGGGACCGGCCGAGGGGTGGCCGCAGGCGCCCCAGACCCGCAAACCCGCGAGGCCTTTGTGATCCTGCCTGGGGTGGGGTGCTCTGTGGCCACCAGCCCCGGCCTCGCTGGGAAGCCCAGAGAGGTCACCGGTCCCTTTCAAACCCGCCCGTCCCCCGCGTGGGGCCAGCAGGGGCTGCCGTGGCCCCCGCCCCGTCCACGCACCCTGCCCACGGACGGGCTGCACACGGCACAGCCATGTGCCCCGCAAACCTGCAAGCCGCCGCGCGCTCTCGTGTTCCGTGAGGCCCCAGGCGTGGCCGGCGTGTTTGCTTAGTATCTCCAGGGTTGGGGGCGGGAGGAGAAAGTTCAAAGAGACGCCCTCCACTGTGCTTTTGTTCTCTCCCAGGTTCATCCCGGATAACCGCGCTTTAATGAACTTTTATTGGAAAAGCATGGCTCTGCTTATGAAGCTTTGAAACCAGAAGGGGAGCGTGTTTTCCCTGGCATTAGCCCCTGCACATGCGTGTGTGTGTGTGTGTGTGTGTGTGTGCGCGTGTTTTTTAAGAACAGGGCTGCAGCGGGGGTCACGCCCGGCACACTCTGGAATTCCCCCCGCCCCAGCCCCGCCGGCAGACACACGGAACACGCTCCGGGGAGAGAGGAAGCCGTAGACGTGACCACGGCCGTGGGGGAGCCCCCTTTGAAGCGAGCACAGGAAATGGGAGCCCCACCGCCCGCCCGTTACCCGCCGTTCCCCATCTCCCCCCCCCACCTCGGCCACGTCTGGGGAAAACGTGACCACGGTCCCGGCTGACGGGTGCAACAGGGACGCGTCTTCCCTTCGTCCAGACTGATGTTGCTTCTGCCCCGCCCGGATTTTTCTTGCTTCCTGCTGGAAGACGGAAAGCCGGAGGGATTTGCTTTTCAACTAAAATTTAATTTAAAGGATTTTTTTTTTTTATGCATTGAACTGTGTCCTCACCACCACCAGCAGCACCAGCAGCAGCAGCAGCAGCAGCCGCCGCACGCCCCCAAAATTCCTGCGTCGAAGGAGCACCTGGGAAGGAGACCTTATTTGGAAGTAGAGTCTATGTAGTGCAACCACAAGGTCAGCATGAGGTCACTGCGGTGGACCCTAAACCCAGTGACGGGTGTTTTTATAAGAGGCAGCAGAGGAGACGAAGACGCAGAGGAGGAGCCACGTGGAGGCAGACGGAGGAGGCAGAGGCGGGAGTGACGCTGCGGCCACAAGCCCAGGGATGCCTGGAGCCCCCGGGAGCCGGGAGAGGCGGGAAGGAGCCTCCCCTGGAGCCCGTGGAGGGAGCCCGGCCCCGAGACTCCCGAGTCCCACACTCCTGGGCTCCGGGACCCGGGTGAGGACACGTTCCTGTCGTCCTGTTTATTATAACAACTAACATAAATGCCCACCCCTCCTTAAACCTCTTAGAAAAAATAGGAATGGGGAGAGAGTCAACAAAATAATAAAAGACATGATAACAGGCATCAACCTCAATCCTAAAGCCAGCATCTCCTTTAATGCGGAAACTCCAGGGGCATTTTCATGAACATGAGAAACAAAGTTTCCAACCATCTCTGCTACTATTGAATCTTGTACTAGAGATAGTGGCTAATGCAATTAGACAAGAAAAATCAGTCAGAGGCGTAAGAAAAGCAAGTTTGATACTTTTTAAGTTATGTTAAGTAAACTGACAGCAACTACCGTGTTTCCCCCAAAACAACACAGGGTCTTATATTTATTTTTCCTCAAGAAGACACCCTAAGGGCTTATTTTCAGGGGATGTGTTATTTTTTTTTTTAAGTACGGTACAACCATCTACACTGATTCAAATAGAGTGAAGTCGTCTTCTTCTGGAACATCATCCTCACTCTCCAGACCCCGAATCCCATCCTGAATGTCTTGCGACTCTGTTTCCTTTGGAACCACTGGCCCCGATCTCTCCTGTCGAGCACTGGAGCTCTCACGGGGCGGATGAGAAGGGCTGCTCGTGTTCTTTCCCGCTCAGAGACCACACGCACGGGTTGTGCAGACGCGCTGCGGGGCCACGCCCGTCACTAGGGCTGATTTTCGGGGTGGGGCTTCTATTTATTGAGCAAATGCTTAGAAATCCTTCTAGGGCTTGTTTTGTGGGTCGGTATTATTTTCGGGGAAATGCGGTATGTCGCTCAGTATCCACAGGCACTTGCCTGCACATGTCACTTAAACAGAAAGCTCCAGGCTGGTGTCAGGGCTCCGTTCCCAGGGACCCAGGCCTCCATCCTGAGGCAACTGCCCCTTGTGCACACGGTCAAAAGCGTGTGCCCTCCGGGTCGAGATCCCATCTAGCAGGAAAGAAGGAAGGGGAGACAGGCAGCTCTTTCCCTCAAGAGCACCCCTGAATATGTCGAGTTTACCCTCGGGACCTCACCCGCCTGAGGGAGAAGGGAATGGAGTCTTGACTCTGTGCAGCCGTGCGAAGTAAAAATTTGGTAACGTGGAGAAGAAGGGGAGCATGTGTATGGGGGTGCCCGGCAGCCCTGTCTTGGTGCCAGGGACAATTCGGAAGGAATGGCCGAGCAGCACACCTGTGGACTCACCTCAGACATCTGAGCTTGGCTATGCCACGGCACAGCTGCTCTTACCGATGCAAAGTCACCCTCTCACCCAGGCAGAATCCATTGCTATCGCGGCTGCTGCATGTTGGCACACGCCGGGGGAAATTTTTAATGAGAGAGGCGATCTGCACTAAACACGCTCGACCGTAAGTGGAGCCAGCGATATGGGCAACGGCGTGGACGGATAGAACATGCATGCATAGAATGATGCCGGGTAGGGGAAACGCTAGCCCCCAAAAGTCTACCTGACACACGGCTGCATTCCTAAAGCATTCTCGGCAATGGCAAAATGGTGCACACGCCGAGGACAGGTTATCGGTGGCCGGGGTGAGGAATGGGGTGGCGGGAGGCAGAGGGAGGGGGAGGGAGGGGGTGCAGTTAATAAACGGGAAGGCAGGGGGTCACCGTCGCCTTGGAAATGGTCGGTATGGTGACTGTAGGGTGGATACACATACCTGTGCAATGGACAACATTGCACAGGACTGAACACGCATGCACACATGCGCACACACACACACACACACACACGCAATGCAGGGACATTGGGAACATTCCCTGTATCGACGTAGACACCCCGACTGTGATATCGAACTGGGGCTGGGCGAGGCCGTTACCCGCCAGGGGGAAACTGAGGCGCGGCCGGAAGCTCCCCTTGTGCCACTTCCCGCGACTGCACGGGAGTCCACGATTGCCTCGGATTTAATTAATTTTTTTTAAAAGATCCTGCAAAAATCAAAAATGCTTTTCGTGAACAGCAAAAGAAAGGAAGAAGGAGAGAGGGGAGGGAGGAAGCCTCAAAGAGTATTCACGCCAGCACCTGCTACCCCCCGAAGCTGGACGCTGGGAACGATCCCAATCCTGAAAGCGTCATCCGACCACCTTGAGCTCGGCAGAACAGACCCACATACGTGAGTGGTTGCAGGAGCGTTCATGCAGATTTGGGTCCTTCGGGGTGCAGATTCTGAATTTCCTGGATGTCAGCCCCACACTTTAAAGGAACTCCGGCTGTGTTAGTCAGTCTGGGCTGCTATAAAAAACAAACATGCCACACACCGAGTGTCGTCTAAACAGCAGGCATTTGTTGCTCACAGCTCTGGAGGCTGGAAGTGTGAGATCCCGGCGTGGCAGGGGCTGTGTCTGGCAGGGACTCACCTCCTGGTTCATTCCGTGTTTCCCCGAAAATAAGACCCGCCCCATAAAACAAGCCCCGGCAGGATGTCTAAGCAGGTGCGCCATAGAAGCCCCACCCCCAAAATCAGCCCTAGTGACGGGCGTGGCTATGAAAATCAGCCCTGGTGATGGGCGTGGCTATGAAAATCAGCCCTGGTGACGGGCGTGGCTATGAAAATCAGCCCTAGTGGTGGGCGTGGCTATGAAAATCAGCCCTAGTGATGGGCGTGGTTGTGGAAAACCAGCCCTAGTGATGGGCGTGGCTATGAAAATCAGCCCTAGTGATGGGCGTGGCTATGAAAATCAGCCCTAGTGATGGGCGTGGCTATGAAAATCAGCCTTAGTGATGGGCGTGGCTATGAAAATCAGCCCTGGTGATGGGCGTGGCT
>VSMD01010513.1:0-53982 GCA_008750895.1 Mirza zaza
TTAAAATAAATAAATAAATAATAAAAAATAGAGGGAAATATAGTTACTAAGACAATTCTCAAGAAGTGTGATGTATTTATAAGACTCTTGGACTATATTAATTAATTTTTTCCCTCTTTGAATATAAGCTCTAGTAGTAGTAGTAGATGAATTAAGGATTGATTATGATTCTTTATATCATATTGTTCAATGATGACCTTAGTTTTAAGTATAAATATAGAAAGTTATAGAAATAAAGAAAGTGTCTTATCCCCTTATTTTGCAGATGAAGTTTCCAGTTGATTAGAAAAACAGATTCCTGTCCTAAAATAAAATAAATTAGTTTCAGAGCTAGAATTTGAATTCAGAGTTCTCATTCTTTCTCAAATTGTCCCTAAATAGTATCTTGGCTGTATCTGATAGTCATAGAATTTATGAAGTTATTACTTGAATTTATATCTATTTTACTTTATGTATTTCTGTATTAGGACAATTTCTATTGACAGAATATTCCTAAAATGTGGATAGTTTTACAAAGTAATACTGTAGGAACACATTTTTGACAGATGTTCATAATATTACATGGGAAAAAAGAACAGATCACACAATATGCACACTGTGACCCCATTCTTCTATAAAAGAGACAGAGATACTCAGAGGGGAGATGTATCCATATTGATGGCCCCTGGGTGGTAGAATTGTAGGTAATGATTTTCTTCTTCCAGTCTGTAGTTTTCAAAGCTTTCCCCATGAACATATATCTCTTATTCAACGTAAACAAACAAATACAATAAAAACTAACAAAAGAAGAAAGGGAGGGCAATAGAGACACACATTGTTGGCAGGGAACAAACCAGAAAAACTAATCAAAGCAAACACAAGATCTCAAAAAGTACAACAATCAGAGGGCACTGAGTTCAGGGGCAAAGATACCACACAGCCTCTAGGGAAATGCTGCATTAAAGTATGCAAGTTCATTGGCACATTTACGTGCGTGCGTGCGTGCGTGCGTGTGTGTGTGTGTGTGTGTGTGTGTGTGTGTATGTGTGGTTCCCAATCCTGACCTTGAGGCATCTGAATTCCATTTGATCTCCCCTGTTTCAGAAGGCAGAGTCTCATGGAATACATTTTAGAAAGACTTGTCTCTAAACAGAGAATGGTATTTCTCCTGCCAGGCAAATGTTTAAAGTTTTTAAAATAATCACTTTGGTGCTTAAATCCATAGCCAAGTGGAAAACTCAGCTATTAAGCTAGACCTATGCCCCAAAGGTTCTAGGTAGCTGGGGTTTTGCTCTTCTGCTTTTCAAAGCCAAATATAAATGATGCACTCTTTAATCACCTGTTGCTTTGACTCACCTGAGCAGCTTGCAGCCTGGCTTCAGTGCAACTAATTAATAGTGAGCCAGAATTCCTGATTTTATGATTCCTTCTGCAGCATCTGGCCTAAATTTCCATTCCCTTTCTGTTGTCAACCCTCCTGCTGTAAAATCATCTCCACCTTAAGTAGGAGGCAGAGCCCATAAAGACAAAGACAGACATCTCCAATGCTGTATCCTTAGTGCCTAGAAGAGGGCCCAGCATGGAGTAAGTGCTCAATGCATGAATAAATGATGAAATTGTGTTTCCCTCCCCTTTCCTGATTTCTGGCCTTCCCAGACAACATCTGTCATTTGTAGGGCTACCAAATGGCCTGAATTATCAGCAGCCTCAAACTCTATTAACACGCTGCTTACCCCTACTTCCAGTGAGTTAATGAAGGTGCTAATACAGACCCACCCACCATTATACTACACACATGCACCACACACACGCACACACAACACAACACCCCCAGACACCTCCACGCTCTCGGGCCTGGTGATCCATGTATTTTCTGTTTACTCCTTGCACCTCCCAGCTAGTTTGTGCTTGATCTTATTGTCTTCTTAATAAACCAATTAATTTTCAGAGTTAAAATTCATGAGGCAGCACATGTAATGTCTACATCAATAGCCGTCTCTGAATTCCCTTTATCTGTAGACTTTTTTATTCTGCCCACAAAGGCTCCCAAGTTTATCTGAAGATGCTTTTCCATGGCCCTTCCCCTGGGTCGTCAACATCCCACAGTGGACTTTGCCGCTACTCCCAGACATTTCCTGCTCAATTCACCCCAGTGTTCGGCAATTGATGTCAGATTCTAGAATCCAGGCTGACTCTCACCTAACAATGTCCTTTCATTCCTATCTCCTGGTCTTCTGCCCGTACCTACTCAGAGTCCCCAGAATGTCACTCAAGTCCTCTCCTAACTGCCTCTTAGAGACCTAGTCCAACCCCCTCCTGAGGAGAAGAGGAAACTGAGGCCCAGAAGGGTGATGTGGCATGCTGGGATGACAGGGTATGCAAGAGGCAGTGCAGGGGGTGGGACCAGGGTCTCCTGACCCCAAGAGCCTGTTTTCTTTCTCCAGAGCAGGAGTCAGCAAATTACAGCCTGTGGGCCAGATGTGGCCCTCTGCCTATTTTGTAAATAAAGTTTTATTGGAACATATCCATGCTCGTTCATTTCCATACCGTCTATGGCTACTTCGGGCTACAAAAGCAGAGTTGAGTAATTGGGACAGTGGACATACACACTGCAAGCCTAAAACACTTACCATCTTACTGTTTATAGAAAAAATTGGCTGACTCCTGCTAGAAGGTTCAAAAGAACAGGAAGGTAGGAGAGATAGGGCCAAAACGAACCAACATGATAGCCTAGATGAGCGCCTGGCTATGCTCCTCAAAGTTGACCAGGCTCAGGAGAAACAGAGGACCCTCTGGGGCAGAGCTACTCACCTCTGACCTCTCTTGTCTCACCCCAGCCCCAGACACTACAGCCACATCTCTCCTTTGCAGAGACTGCAGCTCCACCCACTGGCAGGCACTGGAGACTGTCCCTGCCAACACACACAAACACACACACACACACACACAAAGATGCTGAATTCCAAGCACACTGTGGTCTCCATAAGTAGGTCTGGAATATTAAAAACTCAGGCTGCCACCAAAGACACTCTCTCAACTCCACAGCATGAGAAAGACCAACAGGCATGGGACTGGTCTGCAGGAAGGAGCCTTGCCTGGACTCAAGTTTTGTCCAGCTGGGTGGCCTACAGCAACTTCATTTCTCCAAACCCGTGGCTCCTCGCCAATACACTGAGGGTGATGACAGTTGTCAGGATTCACTGAAGCAAGGCACGTGGAGCCCTGAGCACAATGCCTGGCACACAGCAAGTGCCAAGCAGACACTGGCAAGATGCTCTAGAAGTGCTGCCTGGGCTCTCTGGACAAACAAGGCAAGGTTCTAGTGTCCAGAAGAACCTCTGACGCACAGGGTCCAAAACAGGTTTCTCCGACGCCAAGGGCAATGCTGAGAAACCCAAAGCAAACAGCTATCTGAGCAGCCAGAGCCGGTGGCACACATGTCACACACATGTGCCCCACTCGAGGCAGTGGATCCTCCCTCATCACCTTTCCCAGCCCATCCTCATGCCCTGCTGGTTCCCAAGCCACAGCCCGCACACCTCTTGCCACAGACGCTGCCCTCATGTGTCAGAGTTGTGTCAGCACAAGACCAAGCCACAACCATCCACAACCACTCCTGGCTCCCCAGGTTCCTTCCTGTGTGACCATGGGAGAACCACTCACCCTCTCTAGACACAAACACATCATTTGTAAAATGCAGGCTTCAGATCAGATATTTGTCAAGTCCCTTCCATCTTGAGAATCGCTGCAGAGATTCTATCAGGGAGCTGTCACAAAGGCACCCCATGTATCTCGCTAACTCCAATGCCAATTTCCACCAAAACACATCCATTTAATCTAATAGAGGGATGCGACAGTACAAGCAAGGAGTGTTGCTTTGCTAGCAAGGCCACTAAAGATCTCAGCTGGAGACTGAATTTATCAATAGCCCTGGCTCCTTCCGTCATAGCTTGTACTCAACCTCTTTTTCACCTGTCTTCTCCCGACTCAATTGTTTTTAAATCCTTGTTGTCTGTAACTGGTTTCGCTTACACTGGAACCATGGAGCTTTTCCAACTCCACTCCACACTCCCCACGTCTTCATGCTCCTCATCTTCTTGGTCTGTTTGATTTTTTTCTGAATTAGAATTAAAGGCCTTAGAGACACTCTGAGTGGAGTAAGTCCTCGGAGAGCACCAGCCGGGACATGAGGCCTTGCTCAGCATCGCCCACTGTCAGTATGAACACCCCCAATGGCAAAGAACCCACCCCCGGGATAGTCCACTCCTTGTTCACACCATTCTAAAGACTGGGAAATTCTAAATTTTTAATGGCGCCACCTTCAATGGTGACAGAAAGCCACACCCCAGGGATTGGAGGGTTGGAAGGGCTCCCTATGCCAAGCCAGATGCTAAACCAAGTGCTTCATCCCTGAGGGAGGGGGAGGTTCTTCCTCTCCCAAAGGTAAAGCATCCACGGTGGTCCAAGCCAGAAAAGGATCACACCAGGTCTAGAGCCCACAGAAGACTCCAATTGCCCTGCCGCCTGGGCTCTTCCTCCTCCTTCTCTGGGGATTTAGAATCAGAGCAACTATCAGCATCAGGTCACTCTCACCTCATCACAGGATGAAGGGACAAAAGCTTTCAAGGGACTTAATACAAAACAGAATCAACATTTTAAATAATATTTGGAGCATTTTTATAAAGACAATCCAGAAATACAGTGAGAAATAAATTCAAAAGAGTAGACAAGGAAATCTCCCTCCCACCCCTAACCAAAGACCACCCACTTCCCTTTCCTGGCATTTACTATTAGCAACTTGTTGCATTTCCTTTGGGTGATAATTCATGCACATAAATCTGCAGGTATATAAGTATGTGTGTGTATCCTTTTGTTATACAACTGATAAACCACAAGACAAAGTTCCATACTTAGCTTTATTCAGTTAATAGATCTTGGATACTCCATTGTTCCATTAATGCTTAGAGATCTTGTTCTTTCTCTTTAATAATATTCCACAGTATGGACATTTAGATTATGTTGAGCCTCTTGCAAGCATGAGAAAAGTTGCAATAAATATCCTAGTATGTACATTTCCTGCACATGAACACATATGTACACAGTATATTAGACAGAATTGCTAGAAGTGGAACTACTTTTAAATGGACAAGAGTTAGCAAATCTTCTCTGGGTAGTGTGTGTGTGTGTGTATGTGTGCGCGCGCGTGTGTAGTGTAAGGTGGTTGGTGAGGTTATTAATATAATGGGATGAGATCTTCTGGTTGTAGAATATTAGAGCTAATTTGGACCTCATCCTATTTCACTTCATCTGCTTTTCTTTGAATCTGTTGTTCCTCAATTTCATCCACAGTTTTGGTTATTAATGCCCCCATTCAGTGTTTCATATTCACTAGGCCTTCTTAATCCAGTTTACTTTTTTGAGACTTAATGCCCTTACAAAGCCACTGTGTGTGAAATTATCTTTTACAACACTGAATCCAAGCAGTTTATAGTTTTCAGTCAATTACTTCCAACCACCAGAGCTGTGCTCAGGATAACATTTCTGACTAAATTTCTTACTTCTTGGATCATGAATTCTCAGACATGACTAATTCTGGTGTCTGGTAAGTTCACACATTTGGACTCACACTCAGACCAAAGACTCTCTCCAAACTTAGAAACCCACATTCAATAAGCCACGTGTGTTCTGGAAAATTTTAGCATAAATGCCAGGCTGATAAACTGGATGATATTTCACAATCCCTGATTAAGAATTAACTTTTGAGAAATATGGTAGCAAATCCATTTGTAATTTAAAAAAAAAAATCCTTGGTTAATAAAAAAAAAAAAAATCACAGGCCATTAAATCCAACTATATCAGTTAGCTTTGGCCATGTAACAGACTATCCTCAAACTGTAGAGGCTTCAAACGACCACCATTTATTTACCTTATGATTCTGAGCTAGGCTCAGCCAGGCAGTTCTTCTGCTGATCTTGGTGAGGCTCAGGCACGTATCTGTGATCGGTGGCTGCTCAGCTGGGTGGCTCTGCTTCTAGGGTTGGTTGGTTATCAGCTGGGGTGATGGGGGCAACCAGGTCATGTACGTCATCCCCAAGCAGGCTAATCTGGGCTTCCTCACGTGGAGGCAGCAGCGGGGATCCCGAGAACAACAGGAAAGCCAACCTCGGTGCACTAGCACTTCCCAAACCTCAGCCGACATCTCACTTGCACCATCTCAGTGGCTGAGCCCAGATTCAAAGGGTGGATAAACAAACCCCACCTCTTCGTGGAAGGACCTGCAGTGCTGCACTGCAAGGGGATATACGGACGAGGGGACGGGCCATTTTTACAATTGGCCACATCGACAGTGTATAAATTCATCAAATTTAAACCATATTTGTATAAGGCTTTGCAATAAACAGAGAAGCTTTCGATTACTCTGACTCTATTCCTAGAACAGTTTCTTGAAGCGGGATCCACATAAAGCAACCACTGGAGAGACTTCTAGTGCCAGCAGTTGGGTGTTCATAGAACCATTGCTAGTCATCCTACAAGTTAGCATCCAGGCACCCTTGATCCGGATGCGGTGGGCAGCTGAAGGGCTTTCCTCAAGGCCAAGGTGGCACAGAAGGAGCAGCACTCTACACGGAGTGCAAGAGACTCAAGCCTCACCTCAATCCTCAAAGCAAGTTCCTTCAGACCTATGTGCTGTCCCTTCCCTCATTTGCCAACAAGAATGGCAGGAGCAACATAAAGAATCGCTAAGAGGATTCAAATCGAACGACCTCTGTGTCCATGCCTCAGGCAACCAGTAGTGCTCGGTGTGGCTGGGAAAAGACCTTGAAACAGTGAATCGTACCCAAAGTTCTAAAGGGACTTAAATGCGCAAATAAAAATGAGAGATGTGAGCAGGAGGCTGCAAGGAAGGCCAAGGCTGGGGGCCAGCGTGGCCAAAGGGCTAAGGATTTGAAACTTTGAGATGGCAGGACTGTGTGTTCTCTGCGCCCTGCGTGGAAATGGCTGGGTCTTGGGCCTGCACGAAACATTCCCTTCCCTCCAAGGAGAGTGAGTCCCCGGCATGTCTTTGCTGGGAAAACAGCCCTACCTAATGAAAGAAAGGCATGTGAATATATACGGCCCCATTAAAGGCCTGGAGGAATCGTGCTGCGTGCTGTCTACCAAAGGAAATAAACCCTCCCCCATCACAACCACGTTTCATATGTCAAGATAAATAACAAAAGCTATAGCTACAATTTGTTGAATACCTACCATATGGCAGAACCCATGCTAGTCAACCCACCTACATTAAATAGTCAGCATTCACGCCACAATCACCTCCTCAGTGACTCTCACTGAGTATCTATTAGGTACCAGATTCCACCTGAGGGGCAGAAGAAGCACTGTTGACAGGTACCAGGCTTGGTGCCTGCCCCATGGAGCCTCAAGGTCTGATCACAATCACTAATGCTACAGTTGCCGCCTCCACCAACACCAGCGACAAAAAAGAGCACCGAGATTTTATGAACGAGCACTGCATGCTTTGCACATCTCAGTGACTCCACACAATCACTCCCACCTTATCAATAAGTGAATGAACCGACCCACAGAGAACTTGTCTGAAAGCAGCAGCCAGCATGTGGCATGCTGGATTCAAACCAGGGGGTGGCTCCCAGGAGACCCTGCCCAGCAAGGGCTCCTCTTCTCCCCATCAGGAGGGGTCTTGCTGCGCAGGGAAGGGTTCAGGGGGGCAATCAGAAGCCTCCCTCCTACTCACCCCGACTTATTCCCAACAAGCCCCCACCTGCTCTTCCTAAGACTCTCAGACAAAGGTGAGTGGTGCCCATTTCTGCTGTCCCTCTCCCTCCCCCTTTCGACTTTCCAGAGTCTTCAGCAAATTGATCTAATAAAAATTCATCAGCTCACTGGCTCTAAATCTCGGTCGTGGCTCTTTATCTGCCTAAAGGGCTCACAGTGCTGCTAACTCGGCACTTGGATAAAATCTAAAACTTACACATTTGTGCACTCCTTCATTAATTCAACAAAAACTTACCGAGCACCTGCCAAATGCCAGGCCCAGTGTGAGAGCACCCAGGAGATGCTAAAGAGTTTCACGCAGGGGGCTGACGTGAGGACACCTAAGTAGAGAGGTTTGTGTGGCCACAGAAGTACACAGCTGGGGGGAGGGGGCCAGTCCAAGAGATGTCAGCCTGGACAGAGGCAGCAATGACAGGGCTGGAGGAAAGTGGACAGGGCCTGTTCTAGCTTGGGTCCAAATCTCAGAAGCAGGGTCTCAGCTGGAGGTACAGATTTGGGGTGCCCTCTCCTGTAAATGTATTGGGTAGGAGTGAGGTGACAGCTCTCCATTAAGGAGAGGAGTCTGGCCGGGATTCCGTGGGAGGCTTTGTGGAGCCTTCTCTCCCCAGAGGGTCTGGTCTGCCTCCCAGGGCAAGAACTGGGCACTTATAGCTTGCAATAATATATGCAATAATAATATAGCACACAATGTCGCCTTCATCCCCCAAGAACCACTAGCCCACGCAAAGTAGAGAGGGAGAAGTCAGCCCGGGACAGAACGCCAGTAAACCTGAACTGAGAAAACGATCCCACAGAAACAGGAAAGGAACTGTCAGAGTCCTCGGTGTCAAGAAGCCAGAGGAGGAGGGGGCTTCCAAGAGGAGGAGACACTGGTCAATGGCATCAAAGCCTGAGGGGGGTGGAGAGATGTACTAGCTCAATGACATGAGATAATGGTTGTGGCTTGAGCAGAGGCATGGAGACCAGCGCAGGCTGAAGAATGAGTAGAAGAAGGCAACAGGAGTGAGAAAAATGGCTGAAAACTGGGATAGAGAAAAGAGCAGTGGCAGGCAGAAGTTAAGGGAGAGGCATGGTTTTGTTTGTTTGTTGATTTCTTCATTTGCTGAGATGAATTAGGTGAGCATATATAAATGCTGATGGGAAAGTGTCTCGGGGGTCCCCAAGTGCACCCCTAGGTTTGATGATTTGCTAGGAAGATTCACAGAAATCATTCCATGATTTTGCACCGTGAAAGGATACACAGCAAAATCAGCAAAGGGGAAAAGGTGCAGGTAGTGATGTCTAGAGAAAACAGGGGCAAGCTTCCAGAGTCCTCTCTCAGGGTGGTCACACAGGAAGCACTAAATTCCTCCAACAATGAGTTGTGACAACATGTGTGACGTGTCATCTACCAGGAGAGCTCATTAATTAGAGACTCAGCGCCCAGAGTTTTTACCAGGGGCTCATCACATAGGCACCCTCTGCCTGGCACGTACCAAAAGTCCAGACTGCCAGAAGGAAAGCAGGTGGTCAGCACACACCATTGTTTGTTCAAACAGTCTGTCACAGTGAGCCACTCTCATCAGCTCTGGGACTGGTGGGAACACCCCCAATATCCCAGCTCCCAGACACCAGACAAGGAGAGCAGGCAAACGTGCCAGCAGGCCTTTCTAAGGCAGCAGTCTCAGGCCTGCCGTGTGAACTCTTTTCTACACAGAAGTCACAGGTTCAAAGCTAAAGTTACAAAAAGGGAGTGGATAGTTAAAAAGTAGAACAGGTCCCTCTCAAAGGCAGCAGGAGCGGAAGGCCTTGTGCTCAAGGAGGGGAGGCCTTAGGGCAGGTGGGAAGAGACACCTTGCGCTGTGAAGCCAAGGGAGAGGGGGGAAGAGAAGCAGGATTCAGGTGCAGTGGGCCAGAGAGCTGGTGGTGGGATGCTGGGGGACCGTCCCCCCCATGACTGATGCTTTCTGTGAGAGGAAAGAGAGAGAGATCTCTGCCGGGCATGAGGAAGGAGGTGGTGGGCCACAGGGGAATGATGAGCACATATAATTTCCCCTTGATTGGACACAGCAAGGTTTTTTCCATTACCCACTGTTAAACCGGGTCTCCTCCACCTCGTACCCAAGCAATTCCCCATGCTGCAAGAGTTGCTTATCAATACAGAAAGAAGGAAAACCCATTTTCAGGATGAAAAAAGGAATGTGAACAATTTCAGCTTCCATTTATATCTGGTCTGGCCCTGGTTCACAGATTCATTTCTGGCACCAGGATCTGCGACCAGATAACAGAGAATCATACAGAAGAGCCTTCTCCAACTCTCCAAAGGCAGCAAGAATCACTCTTTTCACAATCGTCCATTTTACAATGCGTCTAATTATAACTGAATAAATTACTTCTGCCATTCTGCAGAAATACTTAAAATAAATAGCTCTCTTTCCTTGAATTAAAATCATAGTCTTTTGTTCACTGTTTTCTGTTCCATAAAGCAACAGAGCCTGTTGATTAAAGATCATTTATAGGACTTCATTTTCAATCTATTTTATGATATCACTTTAAAATACCCCCAAATACTCAGCTGCAAGGAGGGATAAGAACTACTGGAAATTGGCTGTTTGAGACTTTTTGATGAGAAATGAAGTTGTGGATGTAACTCTCCAAGAATGAACATATATTAGAAAAGTCTATTTTAATAACTACTTGGTTCTTCTCTTTGGATTTTTTTTCTCTACCCAACTTCCTATATTTTTCTTGAGATTACAACATAATCCCCGATGACATACTAAATATTACCTCTCTGTATTGAATGGATGACACTGAGACAATAAATCACTTTGAGCTAACACAATATGCCAACCAGTCCCAGCTAAGCCAAATATTTGACGAAAGACATACAAACTGAAATTTAGCAAGGCAGGAATGCTCTGGGAATTATGTCCTGAATATCAACCATCTCTAGACTCTATACAGTGAAAAAGAAAACCAGATGTTCAAGGAGGCCGTGTGTGAATGCATATGATGACTCCAAGTCCAGAGTAGCCACTGTTGGACAATTCCAGGGGACAACTTGGAAAGAGATTGTGATGAGGCCACCCTGCAAACATTGCTGGATGTCATGACAAAATAAAGACTCCTCAGTTTTGAACCAAAAAAAAAAAAAATCCCACAAAAAACACATAAACAATTGTTCTTCTGCAGCGGTGCAGAAATAAACATGATGTCAGTAAAAAATCCTCTCCAGGGGGAGTTAACATGAAGCTAATGAAGCTGACACCTCAGGGTCACTTGCATGGGTCCCTTTCAAGGCCATGCACCTGGTTTTGTATTTGAAATGCTGTATTCTTTTTCTTAAAGTCGGCGCCAAAATTGTGTATGCTTCCACAAACCCTCCCAGAGCTGCCCCTGTGGGTCCTTCTGCACAAGGATTCTAAAGGAGACTTCAGAGATGCCCTCAGCTGTCGTCAGGATGGGACTGTACTCACAGGCCATCCCCAGTCCCCTAGAAGGATGACAGAGCATCCTCAGCCAGCACCCAAGACCTTCCCAGAGCGGCCCAGATGAACCTTTCAGACTCCCGCCTCGCTGCCCCCACCCACCACCCACCTTGCACTGGAGCACCGGTGACAACTAACCAATTTCATCCACTGTCATGTTTTACTGGAGCTGGGACCCCCGCCAAGCAAGCTCTGCCTCATGCCATCCCTCCTGGCACCTCTCCTCCTTCTGCAGAACCCACTCAAGGGGCACCAGCTCTAAGAAACCTTTCCTGCTCTGCCCCCCACCCCCGAACGAAACTGGCTACGTCGTCCTCTGGGCATCACAGCCAGGAGCTTAGTACCTGCCCTGGGTCTGAATTGTGGCTCCTTCACTTACTAGAAAACCCCATGCCTCAGTTTCCTCCCCAGCCAAATGGGAACAATAGTACTCCCTTCATTCCCCTCATAAAACGGACATGAGGACAACCCTTGTCGCATAGTAGAAACTCAATAAATGCCAGCCATCGCCATCATTGTCATCACCACCCTACACGACACTCAGGTGAGAAATCCCTCAACAACTCATTCTTCCTCCCCTACAAGACCAGGGACTTCTCCATGGCAGAGGTGGAAGCCCGTGCACAGAGCTCAACGCTCTGTGAATGTTTGCTGTGCACATGAAGGAATTAGTAATATTTATATTCTGACCAACAGAGGTAAAATTCAATAACACATCCCACAGCCTCTTGTTTGCTAAGTTTTTTAAGTCTATATTGGAGAATTTGATGAAAAGGGGAAGAAGACTTGGGAACAGGGAGCAAAACAGATCTGCATCATGTTTCTCTGTATTCCTGAGAGCATTCCTTCTCCATCATGGGCCTGCAGAGCCCAAAGCCACTAGTTGTCTACAAAATATATCTCCCAACAGCAGCTCCGTCCATCCACCTCTGTTTGCAGACAGATCTCCAAGGGACCTTCAGCTCAAACTCCTTTCATCTACTCCAAGCAAAACCCAGGACACAGAACTTAGCATTCTCACCCCGGCAATAAACACACACATCATTTGGTCCATCTATAGCCCCCCTGTTGGGTTAGACAGTATAAATAACTCTGTAACACACAATGAGAGTTTAAACCTACCCAGGATTTCTTCAAGCAAAGCAAGGGCTCTGTCTGTGGAAGCTGCAATAGGGGTAACAGAAGTACATGCACAAGACCTAAATAGAGATCAATGACACTTCCACACCCCCAGGCTGGTGGGCTGGGGACGGTCTGCCTGCACGTTTAACCTCATCTCCTGCTACCCCCTCACACCCAACTCTACAGAATCTGCACATTCTAGAACATGCCTCACTTGTCCACACCTCACTGTCCTAGCACATCTCTGCCTGGAATGCATTCTCACCAACCCTCTATCCCATCCCTGGGGCAAGCGGTATCCATCTCAATAGTCCCTCTCTATTCCTTCAGAACTCATCCCCACCTGGTGAGGCCTTCTGGACCCCCTTCTTCAAGCCCTTCTGGTTCTTGTCACATGATTCTCTTCCCACTTTTGTTCACGTGTCTCTCACCCAGCATATTTCATCTCTGCAACCCCAGCACCCAACATGGCAATGGATGTACACAGCAGGTGCTCTGTAATGTCCAATGAATGAATGATTCAATGAGAACTCTCCCAAGATCACGGACTTAAATTATATCTCACAAAACTCCTGAGTTTCCCAAAAGAATGTGTTTCCACCTAATGGGTCACTGTTTATTAGCCTCAAAACCATCCTACCTATTTTTTCAGGAGGAGTAAAGAATAAGTGAGTTCATTTTTTCAGGAAGAAATTACCCATAGCAGAACTATTCTGGAGGCTCAGGTGTAGCGCTGGTATAGAGCTCACACGCCTCAAAAGCGTACTGTCTGCTACCTTTTTTTATAGGCAAGAAAAATAAAGCAGCAGAAGTGAAGAAATAAAATAGATTTCACTCTCACCTCCAAGACTGCAAAAGATCAGCATCGTCTGCTTGAGAAATCTTTAAAGTGCCTGAGTTAGGTCAGAGATTTTTTTTTAAATGCCTGTGTGCTGTTCTTACTTTTGCAAGCCAAATTAATGCTGCAGAGTAACTGGGGAAAAGAAAAAAAAAAAAATCTTGATTCATGTTCTCTTGGAATGTAGTTTGCTTTAATTGTTTTCTCATGTAATTACATACACTGTCGATGTAATTACAAATAATACACATATTTGATTTGTGCAATTATAGAATAGTATATAATTTTTAAATGTGGTACATTTCTTTCTCCCCAAGATCCCTCTGTGAAGGAAATTATTTATCGTTTTCCAAAAATATGCTCCTGTGCATTATGTTTTAATAAAGTAAAAATTAGTAAATATTTGCTTTTCTTTTGTATTTCAACAAAATAAACTTTGCCATGAAAATCTGGGTTTAAAGAGGCTTATTACATGCTTTGAAAAACTGCTTGCACTAAGCTAATTCTACACATTGGAGAAAAGCCAACCAAACATTATGATTATCAAGAAAGGCAATTATAGGGGAACTACTACATACAAGTCACAGTCCAGGGAAGGCCGGGGGTAGTGGGGCAATAACCCTCCAGAAACTGGTGCAGAACAGCCTATTCTGGGGTGGAAGAAGCAGATGACTAAGGTGCCCTCTGTCCCTTATCAACTGTATAGCCTCAAGCAAGCAACTGATCCTCTCAGAACTTCTCTAAAGTGGAGGTAACATACAGCCTCACTCATGGTATGGTTGTGAGGATTAAATGAGATAACACACATAAAAGGACTGCACGCTTAAGGCCCACACAAGCACATCAAGTGGTAGGTGGTTCTTGCTGTAACAGTATAAATCATAACCCTCATTTATCACTGCTGTGTTTTCACCTGATTTGCTGCACAGCATCTATATCACTGCAGTCTCTTAGTCTCCCATGTTCAAAGGTAAAATGACAACAACCTGGACTCACTCAAAGCAGGAGATCGCAAAGGGTCCAGGGAAGGAATATGTGAACTCCCTCCAGAAGTGCAGGGAAATACAAAATCCTAACCTGGAACCATCCAAAGAGAATGTCTAGATAGCCCTCATCTAACTAGTGACCCACATTGAGGTTCCGTTGGATGCATGCAACAGAATGTCTTTGTTTAAAAACTTATCCAACATTTAAAATCAGGAGATTTCCCATAAAAAGTTGGATTTACACATTCTCTTGAAAATGGGAAGCATGGGCAAGATGGGCCCAAGATCCCTCAAGGATCTTGGCCCGAGCCAAGGAGCGCTGCCCTCCAGCTGGCCCTGCCCTCGAGGCTGTCCTCCCCTGTGCTCATTATTTGCATAAGCTAAGGCACCCCAAGATTTTTTAAAAAACCCTTGATGGGTCTCCAGACAAGACAGAAGTGACTAGTAAAGGACTGTGGTCTCCATCCCCAACTAGTGCCCTTCTGTCTACTGGAGCCAGCTTTGACTTCCCCAGAAGCCATAATCACAACTCTGTCATGACCCCCACAGGGTCCTCAAATGCCTCAAGCTCACTCAGCACTGGGGCGAGAGGGAACACTAGAAGACAATGATAACAGTGGTGGTACCATGGAAAGGTCTGCCTCCACGTTTAACCTAATGTTTAAGGAGGGAATGGACAGATCATTGTTGGTCTGAGAGGTCCTCAAGAAAGTTTCTAATAAAGAAAGCAAATAAAGGATTGCAAAATTTTAAAAATTCCTGATGAGAAAACTGACTCTTGGAAAGTTTTAGTAACTCATCTGAGAACTGGGAATTGAATCCAGGAACTCTGACTCCAGGTGTGAATAAACAAACCATGTAGCCTTGCTTTTCTAATTATTGCACTCAATAGACGCATCGAAGTTAAGAAATCAAGGACATGAAGGGTAGTGAGCCTGATGACACACAACACCAAACCCTCCTGAAGATGGATGAGCTTGGCAAGCCCACCTGGTATAGGGCTGTCCCCATTTTCAAGACAGCAATAGTGTAAAGAATTTGAAACTTCTTTTCACTGGGACATTTGGATGAAGCTTTAACTATTTCACACTGGATATATTGCTCATCATGGAGACAGCTATTTCTTCAATAACAGGACTAGACAAGAAAAGTAAAATAACTAGATAAGAAAAGTAAAATTATATGAATTAATTCTATGCAAGTGAGGGAGCTGAGTTAGGCATCTTATCCTGACCTGGGCATCTGGACCCAAGATCCATCCCAGTATAGCTCAGCCAGCTTTTTCCTTCTCTGTCCCCTGATAGACCAGGTGAGGTTCTCCATGTCTTGCCATCCCCACCATAGTCCCCAATCTGAGTAGTAAGGTCTTCAGCACACAGTAGGTACCTAATAAGCATTTTTTAATGAATAAACTCATAGCATCTTATATTTCCTTTGTCACATTCCTTCTCTGGGTCCATCAATGTAAAAGATGATACTCAGGTGAATGATATTTCCTGGAAGAGACCATACAATTAATTACCCTTGTAACCTCAAAAATCATATTTGAAATCAAATCTGCACAAGTGACAAGTAGGGGATATTAAAAATGGCACTCTCCTCAGCCTCTTAATTACATACTATATATCATGCTTCTCCCAAGCTCTGAAAATGTCCCATTTAACATTCTCCACTTGGCATTCGATTCCAAAACCTGAAATGGAGAGTGTATTACTTAAACATTTTTTTGATTTTTTTTTTACTCACTTGTTCCCCATTTTTATCCTTCAACCAGGTTTTACTACTCCCTATTTCCCTCCTACACTGTGTGTAGTGAAAAAGAAAATTTAGAGGAAGGTTCACAATTGTTTAAATCCAAATACCTTCATTGTCCTAAGACTAAGGGACATTTATCTAATGACAAATGTGAGTGCTAGTGCAAAGGCATGTCGAAGACACTCATGCAGAATTGCCCCTTCAACCATCCCTCTCCATGAAGCTGAGGATCTTGAGATACATATTGGCGACTGATATGTATAGTGTGAGTGAAATTTTGTTCAAAAAGTATGTGTGTGTGTGTTCATATACAGATATGTTAATAAACCCACAGGAAAAAGTCAGGAAAGATATACACAGAATAGCAAATAATAATTAGCCTTGCATGGGTAAGTGGAAAAACCAGTGGGCTAAGGAGATAGAAACTTTCACTTCTTATTTTATATAATTTAGATAAATACGGTGAAGGGATTATGGATGAGCTTTATTTTTTATTGTACCTTTTTTTTCAAATAAAGAAGTATGTATGCGAGGGTGTGTCTGTATAAAGGTTAGTTCCCTGCCCTCAGGATACAAACACAATGTTAAAATAATTCCAGGACCCACCTTACACATTATTACACCCAAAGGGAGAGGAGACTCTCTGGATGTAGATATGTTCCCATCCTATGTCCTCAAACAAATGGAAGCCAAATTCAAACAATGTGGTGTTCATGAAAGCTTCAATAAAAGTCACATGCCACAGTGCCTCTATTTGGGTATTTGGTTCTGTTTTGTTTGGGGCTTTGCATAACTATATTAGAGCAATCAGTCAATGTAATTGCAATGGGGTTGAATTTCTAGAGATGCCAGCCACAAGCCCAGCACAGGGAGGACAAAGGGATGAATAGATTAAACCAAGCACATGAGGTTTGTAGCCTGGAAAGAGGAGTGAGAAAAGCCAACCTCTCAGAAACAGCTGGCTTGTGGAAAAACTTACGGAGATGGCTCTATCTCACCTCCAAGAAAAAGAACTGCTACAACTTCTTTTCAGGTGAGAAAATACCCCACTTCAACATGCTCAGGTCTTTGGGGAACAGAACCACCAAACTGTTAAAGCGATTAACACTTTCCTTCAGGATAGGTATTCCTCAGAACTGCTTAACTCCCTTTAAAAATACAAATTGTTTTCTTCTAGTAGTTTCATACTTTGGGTCTTACATTTAAGTCTTTAATCTCTTTTGAGTTTATTTTTGTATATGGTGAGAGTTAAGGATCTAATTTCATTCTTTTGCATGTGGCACATGGCTATCTTGTTTTCCCAACACCGTTTATTAAAGAGATTGTTCTTTCCCCATTGTATGGTCTTGGCACCTCTGTCAAAAATCGGTTGGCTATAAATAAATGGATTTATTTCTGAATTCTCTGCTTTGTCCCATTGGTCTATGTGTCTATTTTTATGCCAGTATGATGCCGTTTTAGTAATTGAAGTCATGTGATGGTAATGCCTCCAGTTTTGTTCTTTTTGTTGAAGATTGCTTTGGCTATTCAGGGTCTTTGTAGATCCATACAAATTTTAGAAGTATTTTTTCTATTTATGTGAAGAATATCATTGGGTTTTGGGGGTTTGGGTTTTTTTTTTTACACAGGGTCTTGCTCTGTCACCCTGGGTAGAGTGCAGTGGCATCATCATAGCTCACAGCAACCTCAAACTCCTGGGCTCAAACAATCCTCCTGCCTCAGCCTCTTGAGTAGTTGGGACTACAGGTGCATGCTATGATGCCCAGCTAATTTTTTTCTATTTTTGGTAGAAACAGGGTCTCTCTGTTGTTCAGACTGGTCTCAAACTCCTGAGCTAAAGCGGTCCTCCAGCCTCGGCCTTCCAGAGCACTGGGATTACAGGTATGAGCCGCTGTGCCTGGCCATCATTGGTACTTTGATAGGGATTGCATTGAATCTGTAGATCATTTGGTGTAGTATAAAATTACTAGATGAAAACACAGGAGCAAAGCTTCATGACATTAGTCTGGGCAATGATTTTTTTAATATGACCTCAAAAGCACAGGCAACAAAAACAAAAACAAAAGTAGACAAATGAGACTACATCAAGCTAAAAAGCTTCTGCACAACAAAGGAAACAATCAATAGAGTGAACAGACAACCTACAGAATGGGAGAAAATATTTGAAAACTATATATCTGATAACGAGTTAATATCCAAAATATATAAGGAACTCAAACAACTCAACAGCAAGGAAACAAATAACCTGATTAAAAAATGAGCAAATGACATGAACAGACATTTCTCAAAAGAAGACATACAACTGGCTAGCAAATGGTATATGAAAAAAATGTTCAACATCACTAATCATGAGGGAAATGCAAATCAAAACAACAATATCATCTCACTCCTGTTAAAATAGCTAGCATCAGAATGATAAAAAGTGTTGAAAAGGATGTGAAGAAGAGAAAACCCTAACACACTGCTGGTGGAAATGTAAATTAGTACAGACATTATGTAAAAGAGTATGGAGGTTCCTCAAAAGATTAAAAATAGCACTACTGTATCATCTAGCAACCCCACTACTAGGTTACTAATATCCAAAGGAAATGAAATCAATATGTTGGAGAGATAGCTGTGCTCCCATGTTAGCCAAGATATGAAATCAACATAAGTGTCCATCAGTGGATAAATGGATAAAGAAGATATGGTATATATACACAATGGAATACCATTAAACCATAAAAAGAACAAAATCCTGTCACTTGTGACAACATGGATAAACCTGGAGGACATTATGTCAAGTGAAATAGATCAGGCTCAGAAAGACAAATACCAAATGATCTCATTCATATGTGGAATCTAAAACAGTTGGTCTCATAGAAGTAGAGAATAGGATGGTGGTTACCAGAGGCTCGGTGGCTAGGGGGAAGAGTGATAGGGAGATGTTGTCAAAGGATGTATAGTTACAGTTACGTAGGAGAAATAACTTCAAGAGACCTACTGTGCAGCATGGTAACTATAGTTAATAAGAATATTTTGTAGTATATTGAAAAACGCAAAGAGAGTGGATGTTGTGTTCTCACCACAAAAATGATAACCATGTAAGAGAACACATCTGTTAATTAGCCTAGATTTAAATATTCTACAATGTATACAAACTTCAAAACATTATATTATACACACTAAATGCATACAATTTTATGTCAGTTTTAAAAAAAGAAAACATTAAAATAAATGTTTTCAATGTAAACTGATTTCTCACACTTCAGAAATTAGCAGCCTGAGCCCTCAGCTCAAGACTTCCATGTACATGAAGAGAGCAAGTCCCTCACTAGGCTCCTCTCTTTACAAAAATAATCCCTGTTCTCAGTATTCCTCCTGGGGAACACTTTCGACTCTGTTCACAGTTTTATCTGGGCATCTTTACACACTATCCACACCACCTGCAGGCAACACTGAACTTCCCTGAGGCTTAGGAGGGCACAGAGAGTGCTGGGAAAGACCCCATCCTGGGGCTTCCTCTCTTTGCTCCTGGTGTTGGGAAGATGAAAGTTCTTATATTCTGATGAGCACTAGGGACAGGAACCATGGACCAAGTGAACAAGCTCCTCTTGCATCAAGCCTGAAGCCTTGCACATAACAGACCCTCAGAATTAGGAGCTGCAGTATCAGAGGGTGTATAGCAACATCCATGTCACAGATGGGTCATCTGGTCATCTTACTGAGGAAATTGAGACCCAAATAAGAGAGATGAGTTCCTGTGGTTTCCCAGAAAGTTAATGGCAGAGGAGGACTAGATCCTGGGCTCTGAGCTCAAAGCGCTCCAATGACAAATGGGTGGAGAGATGGACAGATGGACAGATGGAAGGGAAGGACACAGAGAGAGAGACTCATGGGATGACAAACTAGCATCTTGCTATACAAAGCTGAACTAGAACAGTCTCCTCCCAAAGCTGTGCTGTCTCATGGTTCCAAAACGTGTCCTGAGACCCCACTCAGCCATCTTAAAACGTCCTGCCATGGTTTACAATCGAGAAAGAGAGTTAATGGTTAGCTCCAACCCAATGCCAACTCGGATGGGGAAGGAAGGATTAAATCATCCTACATGCTCTTTACACACAGAAGTGCCAGGTTCTTTTCAGTTCCTTTCTTGTCCCTGATCAGCCACTGGGAAAAGTTGCTACAACCACACTGGAGTATCCAGGATGATTGAGAGACAGGGCTTCCCTGCCAGGCTTGCAACGGGGGCTCTTTGTTGAAACTTTTGAGGTTTGAGGAGCATTACACCCACACTGATCAGCTCCTTGGTCAGGATTCAGGCAGAGTAGGTGGGCCAGGTGGGATGAATCGCTTATCAGAAACCTCCAGCCCTTTCATTCATGCATTCATTCAACACCTACCTATTGAATGTCTACTGTATACAAGGCACTGTTCTAAGCCATTGGGACACAACAATAAAACAGACACAAATCCTTGCCCTCTTGGGTTTACATCTTACTGGGGACAGGGGGTGCAAACTGACAGCCAACAAGAAGCATATGAAGTACATTGTACAGGTGGAGCTTTAACTGACCGCCCCATCCCCCACTCCCCATAGGGAGCCCTCCCATGGCCAGACTGTAGGTGGAAGGGAGTGTACACTTTGCAGTACTCAGTGAAGTGGTCGGAGAGGGGCTTATTCCAGCTTCGGATCAATTAACGTCTAGTCATTTCTTGTGACTTTCCCTGGATACCTTTCCCTCTCAAAAGTATCCTGGTTTGGATAAGTTATCTGGTCATCTTACTGAGAAGTAGGCTTGACGACTCCAAGGAGGTGAGGGAGAAGCTCAACAGGTATTTGGGGGAAGAACAAGTAGAATGAAGACCCCAAGGCAGGAGTGTGCCTGCCGTGTTCAAGGAAAGGCAAGTAGGCCGGGAGGCAAGAGCTGGGTAGGCCATGAGGACCCAAGATCATAAGGCCTGTGGGCCCTCATAAGGAAGGACCATGATTTTACTGAGACAGAGGGACTTGCGAGGGCTCCGAAGAGAAGAGGGACATGATCCAGTCTGATTTTAAAGGGGCCACTCTGGCTGCCACCTTGACAGCAGAGTCTAGCAAGACACAGGCAGGAGAGGGAAGACCAAAGGAAGTTCTTGTGGCAATCCCAGGGGATAAGAGGATGGCTTAGCCAGGTGGTAGGTAGCAGGAGAGGTGAGAGACTGGGTAGATCCCAGATGTACCTTGAAGACAGCATGTTACGTTTACCAGTGGGTGTAAGAGAAGGAGAGGAATCAAGAAAGACTGGAGTGATTTGGCCTGAAGCACAAGTGTGGTGTTGCCATCAACTGACCTATGGAATGCAGGGGGTGGAGTAGGTTGGAAAATTAAGAGTTCAATTTCGGACAAGTTGAATGTGAGATGTTTGTTAGATATAAGAGTGGAAATGCCATGCAGTCAGATAGTTTATTTGAAAAGTGATGCCAGGAAACATCACTAAGAAGAGGGGAGCTGAGAAATGGAAGGAAAGAAGCCAATTGAGAGTGTGTTCTCAAGTCAGTTGCCAAGGTGGGCAGCAGCAGCTTATTCCACCGGGGAACTCTGGGATCCAGCATAGAGTACATACCGCAGAGTCATCCCACCTGAGGGGTGAGGGAGCTGAGGTCCTTATACACCGATTCCTGCTGTCACTGGGCGGGAGCTGCTTGTGGGGAAGAGGTATGGAAGTGCCCACTACTTTCCAGCTTTGGAGAAAGAGATGCAGCTGAAGTTGGCTTGAGCACACCACAGGGGTGAGGCCCCAAGGATGTGGGTGGGTACCCACTGGCATCTTGCTACATCATCATCATTAATGTGGCTCTGATGCCTAACGCTGGGACAATTCACCCAGCTTCTCGGAGCCTCGGTTTCCCATGGGTAAAATGGCAGGAATATTATCTCCCTCTCAGAGTTGGCGTGAGGATTTCACAAAATAACGTCTGTCAAAGCACCTGGCATGATGCCTGCCACAGAGAATTTCCGTTTCCTTTCTCCCTTTTTCTTCTCCTCATGACACCCTGCCCATATAAAGGGAAAAGCTGACTTCCTCCCAGGTCATGCAGAAAATGCCTTTCAGAAGGGCATTTCCTGCTTTATGGCATTGTTCTCTGGCTGCAGAGAAGTCCTTCCCTATCATATACTTTCTGACATTGATAATGATCTCTCTTAAATATTGCTTTCTGGACGGCGGGAGTAGAGGTGCTCCAAGAGTCGGGATGGTGGTTCACATCCCCAAGGCATGTTTCACTTCTGTTGCTGCCATTTCTGGCCCCCACCGAGTCAAGGCCCCGTATCTCCAACGCAAATTGGTCAAGACAGAGTCGTTCATAACCTGATTACACCCAGCACTGTCACGTGTGTGTTGCTGGGCTGCTGAGAGAGACGCTGCTAAGTTGATCCAGAAAGGAGCCAATCCCTCCTGTCCTCCCCCTGCAAAAAAAAAAAAAAAAAAAAATCTCCAAAGGCCCCTGCAGGAAGCAGGCCTGCCTGGTGTAACCCATGTGTCCATGCAGCAGAAAAGACTTGGGCCCGGGAGACAAGTGCTTATGTGTGAGCAAGAAGCCACCGGAATACAAACGAGCAGGGAGGTCTCCATGCCAGGAAACCCCCACAACGGCCATTTGTTTGGTGTCCTGGGAAAACCAAGCGCCAACCAAGGCTTCGCGGAGGCGTCCAACAGCCAGAATAAATCTGAAAGGAGTTGACCACGCCGAGACTGACCAGGCTTGGTTACCGACACACAAATAAGTCCAGCTGATTAATAACTACTCTCTATTTAAAGGCAGCAACAGTCCCAACGAGTGGCATCTTGCCGCACCCAAAGAGGTCTCCCTGGCATGGATAACACAGTAAGAAAAAGTAACATTAGGTGGTTTATTTACACAGGACTGGGCTAAGAATCTCACATATGCCATCCTACTGAGTTTTCTTAATGGCCTTATCACAGCATTAGCACCCTCATTTTACTGGTAGAGGAACTGAAGTTCAAAAACGATAATTTGATCACAGTGATAAAGCCAGTCACCAGGTAGGCCCACACTCACCCACCCATGAAGTCTACCTCATGAGAATATTTTAAAAAAAAAAAAAATATATATATATATGTATATATATATATACAGTGTTTTCATATGAAGGATTTAATGTAATACAAAATGTACTTCTTATGTTTAGAAGCCAGAATAGTTTTTACCTTTGGGGTAAAAGGAGGGGGTAACACCTGGGAAGGGGTACAGGGGACTTAAGATATTGGTCCTCTTCTACTTCCTGGCTTCAGTGGTGGTCTCACAAGAGTGTCACCTGGTAATGACAATTCACCAAGGTGGACACTAAGTGCCTAGAGAATTTTCTACATGTGTGTTATACTAACAGAGGGACCAGAAAATCATAACCCAAGGGCCATCAGCTGCCTGTTTTTGTAAATAAGACTTTACTAGAATATAGCCATACCCACGTTTATGTATTATCTGTAGTTAATAATCTGATTCTTTGCAGAAAAATTTTGCTCAGTGCAGTGTACACTGTTCACAGGACATAGAACTTGACTTGGGCACATATATTTCTGCTTGTGTCTTTCTTAGACAAACATGTAAATGAGTTTGTAGACTTTAAATCAAACGACATGAAGAAGAAAGCGCTTCATGGTACCTTGACATGTTCATTAAAGAATTTATAAGTTAGCTTATAAAAACACATACAATCCAATGAGGATATAAGTTAGGAAATCAGGATAAACTAAAGAAAGTTAAGACTAAAGGGAAAGACAGGTATTACACAAATCACCCACTGTGACATCTTATATAATTAATAAGATTGGGCTGCAACTCAGCATTTCCTGGACACCTGAACAAAACTGGTAACACATGCAAAAGAAAAGTTCCAAGTGTCCGGAAACCACGCTGAGCTTCAAAACTTCCCCTGCATGATCCAGAAAGCATCTAAGCCTGTGCTACAACAGAAAGCTGGCTGTTCTTGATATAAAAGCACCTTTTCCCCATTTTTCCTTCAAAAAGCAACCCATTTTTTGCTCTGATGGGCAAAAAAACCCTCAGGAGCCTAACTTTCGCCAACTGCCATGTGGCACTGCCCATTCCCATCTGGGCTGGCTGGCGCAGACTTCAGCGAGCAGAACAGAGGGCCCAGGAGGGCCCTCAGCTCGTGGCTCCATCACAATGACCTACTTGGGATTAGAACAACATTTTAGAGTATAACAGTGTTTTATGGGTCATAAATATTGCACAGATGTTCCTTATTTACACAGACTCGGTAGATGATTATTGCAACATTACCATGCTAATATGGTGATTCCTGTTTTCGAAACCGGCGGGCAGGAAGCAGGGAAATGTAATTAAACAAGCGTGGTGCACATTTTGGGGGGTTGTTCAATAAAGCAAAATGAAACAAAAACACACACTGAAACTGCTACCTCTTACTCACTTTTATGACACTGACACTTGATGGCAAGAGTTAAACTTTTCGCAAAATATCATTTGTTGGTGTGAGAAAGCAATAACTTAAATAATAACAGTAGTAGAAACAGCTAGCATTGACCATGCTTACTGTGTGCTTTCTACATGTAATAACTCACTTAATCCTCAGAACAACCCTACGAGGTGGATCTTACATTTATGCCCCTTTGACAGATGAAGAAACTGAGGCAGAGCTAGGCTAAGTGACTTCCCAGGGTCAGAAATCTTTTAGTGGCTGAACCAGAGCCTGACTCCAAAGCCCTTGTTCTGTTAACAAACATACAAGCAAGAGACTTAGAATAGTAACAGCTTTCTGCCAGAGCAAAAACTATTCTATGCTGTCCCACCCTGGATCACTAAAACACAAAACTAGCCATGCCCCAACACAATCTCAGTGATCCCTGGCAGACATAACATCGCCTCTCTGCAGACAGAGGATAGAAGGTCTCCATGGTCCATCACTCCGGAGGCAGCAAGGAGTCCAGTCCAGGGCTGCCTTGCTCCCCTCCCCTCTACCACACATGTCTGGCCTCCCATGGCTCCATCTGCACCAAAGGGCTTGGCTTTTCACGATGACTGGCTGGACAGTGGCTCAGCTCAGGCAGCCCTCCTGTCCCCTCCCTTAATGCACTACTCCACAGCATCACTGCCTGCCAGAAAGCATGCCTGCCTCCAGCCAAGCGAGCTGTCCCCCAAGGCTGCCCTTTGCAGCAGTGTCTTACGTCTACCATCTCTGTATGGTGGCAGCCAACATGCCCATCTGTTTCCCCAAACCAGACAGTGAACTTCCTGAGGACAGGAATGGTCCTCTGGGGTTGCCCTGCCAATGCAGTCGCAGTGGCTGACCCAGACAGGGAACTCATCAAGCACTGGTGGAGCCAAACTGGATAGGGAGAGAACAGAGACATTAACAAGGATGCCCTGCCAGAAACAGCAGCAATCTGTACAGAGATCTGCCATGAAATAGTCAGCATCCTCTTGGCAGTTTTAGAATCTCCAAAATACACATCTGTGGTCAACCATGAAATGGACAGAGTGCTTGCTTTTTGACACTCCACTCGATGACACAAATCTTGCTTTGAGGTCAGTGACATTTGCCCTTGATCCCAGGCATGAATAGTATCAAAGTGTTCACATGGTCCACGTTGTGCAACCTTGAGGTGAAGAACAGGCTGCAAGAGTGAGGATATGGCTGGTTCTTCCATGTTAAGTGGGTAGTTCTGTGGCTCTGCCACAAACTGGTTCCTTCAGTGGAAAAGCCACCCAACAACGTGTCCACCAACAGCACATCTATCTTATGAGTGTGTCCTAGTGTGTGTGGAAAAGGGATAAGAAGAGAAGAGGGAAATATAAACACATCCATTCCTCAACCTCTCTTTTAGGAAATGGGTTCCTACAAATGACTTATAAATTGAATGTTTGAAATATGGACTATACACATCTTCACATGGTACTAGGGTGGAGTAGAGAAGGATGTTTGTGGGGGAAAGAGTTTAAAAAATTATGAAATCTGTATATTCTTATAAATGTTTAATTTCCTTACCCTTTGAGTATCATGCAAGGTACTCATGATTATTTGGGACGATTCAAGGTATTGAAAAGAAAATTAAATTATAAACAATAAGTTTAATTTTGGAATGTCTTACCTCAAATCCCAATTATCTCAGCTTACTGAAAATGACACTTCATACAAAGAAGAAAATGATTTTGCTGTTGGGGACAAGGATGTGCTGGCACAGATATAGCATAGGATCGGGCTGGAGATTCTGCACTGATTTCATTTATTCATGCAGTCTGTCAACATGTATGGAGCACCCAGTTGTGTGCCAGGCACTTTCTGGGTAGTAAGCAAGACAGAACTGCTCCTTCCAAGCACTTTCTTACATTCGAGTGAGAGAAACAAACTAATAAGTAAAGAAATAAGTAAATACTTTGAGACAGTTGATACAATTAACCTATCAACAGACTCAAACTAATATAGATAGAAAGTGAAGGAGAGATTTGCGCTGAGTTGAAGAAATGAACATCCCAAGCAAGAGCAAAGGCCCTGAGGTAGGCATAGGTTTTGTCCATGAGAGAAGGAAAAAGGAGGACCATGTGGCTAAACCAGGAATCCACAAACCTCTTCCATAAAAAGCAAATAGCAGTGCCTCTCATCTTTGCAGGGCACGCAGCTTCCTTCGGAACTATTCAACCACACCACTGTAGCAGGAAAGCAACTGTAAATAACACGGAAATGACCGGGCAGGGCCATGTTCCAATACAACACTTTTTATGGACGTTGAAATTCAAATTTCACACAGTCTTCATGTGCTACAAAACACTCTCCTTCTTTTGATTCATCATGAACCATTTAGAGATGTCAAAGCCATTATTAGTCCACAGGCCACACAAAAACAGGCCAGATTTGGCCCACGGGATGTGTTTGCTGACCCCTGGGCTAAACTCAATCGAGTAAGTGAATGGCGGAAGAGGGATGAAAGACATTATCAAGAGCCAGGAGCAACAGTTTGGGCTTGAGGCTTTATGTATTCAAAGTGCAAGTGGAGCGATGTGAAACAGGGGAGGGACATGCTCTGATTTATGTTTTTAAAAAATTACTTTGGCAGTTGAGTGGAGATTCTGGTGGTGTCATCAGCTTCTTGGGAAAATGTGTCAATAGGCAGCGGAACACTGTCCTCTTGATTAAGGAGTCCGGAACAAACCGCCTTCCCATCAAAAGCTCTGTGGATGTGTTGATTTCCCTCCGTATGTGAATCACTGAAGGTTTTTATTTTTCTTTAATGTTGATTCTCCATCCATAATCTTAAAGATTTCCCCATTTTTCTGCATCACCAAACACGGCCTCGGAGACACGATGTTTGAGGATAACATTTCCAGCACCTCGTGCACCGTCTTTCATTTTATTTCCTTGCACAATTGAAGTTGTCTGACCAGGAACCAATTGAAGCTAAAAAGTCAATACTTTCTGTACATCTGACAGGCTCTATCTTTGCCTGGAATGTATTACCATGAGTCCCAGCATTTTCACATTTCCATTTTCTACTCATTTTGTAACATAAGAGAAAAGTAGGGGAGAAAATTCCATCACAGCTATTCAGACAAGGTGGTAGGAGAGAAAAACTGGCCTCGTGGTTGGCAGACATCAGAGTACAATGGCATCAGTTGGCGTCATGAGGTCCAGATTCAACATGGGGTGGGGTACAGATGAATAATGAAGAAAGGTATAGCTATTTTCCCCCTAATTCTGCCTCCTATGAGAGGAAAGACTATCAAGGGACTTGGGCCTCTTAGGCTTCTTAGGCTTCCCCTCCTGAATCCCAATTTCCAGTGTCCCCTCCAGAGCCTAGCTTGACCTTCATATCTGTTCATGGACTGTCCTTGGCATCGTGACAGTCACCATAGCCCAGTAACCCAGACACAGCTAATCCAACCCCAGCAGAGAGGAAGTGCCGCCATGTTAGTCAACCCAACAAAGTCTTTCCTCTGGACAACTTCTGACCACTTAAAAATCCAGGGGCTCTCAACCTTTGTGAGCTTGGACAAGATTCAAGCATGTTTCTGAATCTTGGTTCCCTCATCTGTCATAAGAAATAGATAACAACTACTTCTTAGGCTTATAGTGAGAGTGAAAGGAAGTCATGCATTTGACACATGCATTTGACACATGAAATGTGTCAAACTCTGCAAGACACTTAATAAGTTAATCAAGGTAAATAAGTAACCAGCTCAAATCTATCAGAATTTTCCATCCTCTTCTTTCAGTTTCCTAGTTAAATTTCAATCCTTCCTGTATCCACAGGTGCAAAGCCTCTCATAGCAAGGCTCTGAAGAATGCAAACAAAAGGGGGGAGGAAGTATTTGAGATGTGGGTCTGTGGCAAGCAGACCCTAGGATGGCCCCAGTGATCCCCAGCTCCCAGCATTCACATCCATATATAAACCCCTCCCCTTGAGTAAGGGTTGTACTAGTGACTAGCTTCTAACCAAAAGAACATGGTAAAGGTGATGAAATGTCCCTTCTGTCCTGCTACAGAAGTAGCAAGCACACGGTGGACTGCCTCCCTCCCTGCAGAGACGAGGCAAGCCACCATGAAGAGGACTACACAGCAAGAAACTGAGGGTGGGTTCTGACCAACAGCTCCCAAGGACCTAAGGCCCTCAGTCCAGCAGCGTGCAAGAAACTGAATGCAGCCAAAAACTCCGTAAGCTTGGAAACAGATTCCTCCCCAGGAGAGCCTTCGGATGTGACCACAGCCCTGGTGACACCTTGACTCTAACAGCAAAAGACCCAGTTAGGCAGCGCTCAGACTCCTGACCCACAGAAACTGTGCGCCGATAAATGTGTGTTATTTAAAGTGGCTAGCTTTGTGGGGATGATGCAGCAACTAGTCAACTAACACAGGGTCCAACTCGGTCATTTCAATTCAAATTTTTCAAGTCACTCTAGTCCAGAAGTCACACACTGTCAACTTCCCACGCATCTCTAACTGCATGATCATAAGCTTTCGCAAATTTAAAAGAATAGAGGTTGATTTCTTCTAAACAACCACTACATTAAACCAATCTCGATCCCTTTCCTCCAACAAGGGGACATCAATTGCCAAATCTTCCTCTTTGATGCAAGTGACAAAGAGGAAAATCAAACCATGTCGTAGCCATTTCTGCGGCTAGGAGGAAGAGAAAATGACAGCACGTGGCCTGGCTGCCTCCCACCAGGAGTGCAGTCAGATGGGTCTGCACCACAGGCCTCTCTAGATCATTTGATGAGCCTGGCATCACCGGGAAGGGGGTATCCTCTGATGGGGCATCCTCCAGTGGCTATTGTCTCATTATTTCTATCAAAGTCTCTATTCCACAGGAATTTTTCCCCATGCTAGTATGATTTTTCTCACAGAAAATAAAAGTTATTTTTAACTAAGAGCCTTAATCTGTAAACTTGTTCTCCCTGAAGAGTTAGGTTCGGGCAAAATCAAAGGAGCCAGAGGAAGAAGAGAAAGCACCCTAGAGTGACTTTGCCAAGCCCGCAGACCATGTGCCCCGCCCACAACTATCCCCTTAAGCCTATATTCAAAGTACTACTCCAACCCTTCAATCCAGGGTTCATCAGGTTGAAGGCATCATGCTAGTCAGCACAGCAGACACTTGAACAGCTATCTCTGCAAAGCCTTTTAAAATGCTCTGTAAACTTCCCTGCCCTCTTCCATGACAGAACAGGGCCATGGTGTGCACCCCAAGTTCAAAACCTAAAAAGCAGGTTTCGGGCCTTGTCTCAATCCTCAGTTCCTATGTAGCCTTGGGTTGGCCCTTTAACCCTCTAAGACCCAGGCTCCTACCTGCAGAAGGGCAGTAGCACTTTTTAAGAGCAAGAGTTAAAAATGGAATAATATGCCTGAAAATACTGTACAAAGCATTATTTAAAAAATAAAGAATCATTGGGATTAGAGAAAACAATTTCGCCTTTTCTTATAACTCAAAGTTATTGATAAAATGGTCAGTTATTGTCTTGGAAACGCACACCTATTTTTTTTTTCCTCCAGGTATCCTAAATTGTCATGACTGCCACCGCATCTTCAGCAAAGCAACAGGGTGGGGCCTCCAGGGCCTTCAGAGGGGAGCATCCCTGCCCATGTCCCTAGCGGCTCCGACTATTGAGTCTACTGAGATTTCGTTGCCGCTTCTTACAGTTTATCTTCCTCTTCCCTAACAATCAGGCCATTGGTCCTTTTATTTACCACACTGCAAGCATGTCTCCTTCCTTCTATACCTCTGAGCTTAGAAACCTTCTTAGAATTGTATGTAAAGACAGACTACCAGCCACTGGAAGAGAGGCTAAGGAGCTCCCCTCTGCAGAAAAGACGCAAGCTGTGTGTGTGTTTAACATCTCTTTGGTAGCTCAGAGGGAGGGTCTTTAGCTTCCATCTGGGTTCTGCACAGTGCATCAGAAGGCAAGTCTTCTAAATTGCAGGGTTCTGTATAAGAAAGGAAATTTTCATAATGTACAGTAGACAGATGCCAATTCCTATTTCTATCTAGGACAGGGGTGGGGAACCTGCACCCTTAAGGCCACACGTGGCCTTCTAGGCCCTTAAGTGCAGCCTTTTGACTGAATCCAAATATTACGGAACAAATGCTTTTATTTTTATTAATACATTTTTGTTCATCTTTCATGTTTTTATTTTATTTTTAAAATGAATGTATTTAAAATACCAAAGAATAAAATAAGTTTCAAGGAAATAATCCTCCCAGATTGACTGGCACAATTAGAACATTGGTAAGCCATAAGGGCTAAATTGACGGCTGCTTGTTCATGATTTAGTTCTAACTTCCCCCATGTGACTGGCACCACTACCACACAAGGCTGGTTGGTGAGAGTTTATGGGGTCGAGTACCCTGGTCTGTTATCAGCTTTTGACAGTGGTGCACTGTGTTTCTATTTGAAGTGGAATTTGTGAATAGTTGCACAACTCAACAGTATTTTTTTTAATTCTGTCTGCTTAACAGCCCATCATGGCAAAGAAAACCAAGACAACACTGAAGGAAGAAAACATTAATAAGAATTGGAAATTGCAATGTTATCTTGTTTCTGCTAAAGATAAGATGATTTGCTTGCTTTGTGATACTCCAATATTAACATTAAAGACATTCAGTGCTCATCAGCAACATAACAACATTCATAAGGATCACAAATATTTTTAATTAGAGGGAGAGGCATGAAAGGTGTATTCCAGAAATTAAAAGATGAAAAGTGGTAAAAAAAAAAAAAAAAAAAAAAAAGATGAAAAGCAAAAGCAAAGATAATTCTTTCAAGCAACAATAAGGCCTGGAAATAATGCCACTGAAGCAACTTATAAAGTAGCTTATATACTTAGGGGGGAAAGGGAAGCCATTCAGGGATGTAGAAATTGTGAAAGAATGCATTCTGGAAGTTGTGTAATAGCATGCTTAGAAACCAATAATGTTTCAAAGTACAAACAACTGTCTCTTTCAAGGAGAACCATAACTGATTGACAGTGTGAATTAGCCTTCAACTTAACAGAAAAACTTCATGCAATACTTCAAAAGAAAAATATATATGATTCAATCACTCTGGATGAATCAACTGATACTACTGACTCAGTGCAGGTTTTTATACTTCATTTGGGTCATAACAGAAGATTTTCTTTGCTACAAAGAGTTACTCACTTGGGGCACTCTTGCCAACAGAACATGGGGAATAGATATTTTCAACAACTTTCAAGATAAATGTCATGAAGTTGGACTGAATTTGGTAAATTTAGTGAGTGTGTGTACAGATGGTGTACCTTCCATGAAAGGAAGACATGAAGGATTTATTGCACAGATTAAAAAAATGTATTAACAGATCCACATACTCTTATTTCTTTTCATTGTATCTTGCATCAGCAAAATCTCTGTGCTAAAGCTACTATTTTATGTGACACTTTGCAACAAGTTGTAAGTATTGTTAACTATATTTCTGCAAATGCAACACATAATATGCTAAAGTTGAATCATGAGATATTCAGTGTGTTTTTGCTTATCATTCCAAAGTGTGTTGGCTATCGCAGGGACAGGTATTAGCCAAAATTTTATCTCTGCGAGAACAGACAATTAAATTTTATAAAGAACAGAATCATCAATGTGAATTATTCAAAGAAGATTTCTTTAGGAATGCAGCATTTCTGTATGATATTATGTCAAATCAAAACAACTTGAATATTTCTCTGCAAGGTAAAACTAAGTCTATATAATATATGGCAAAAAAAACAAGTATTTTGAAAAAAAACCTATGTTTTTTCAAAACACTTCTTCAAAAGGAAATTTTGGATGAACATTTTCCCTAGTTAGCAAAGGTCACTTATGAGCAGGATGATACACTTATGAGCAGGATGACATATGTGAATCATTTGAAGAATACACAGCTGTTACAGACTTGTTAATTGGAGAATACAATGAAAGGTTCACTAACTTTGAGAATCATGACATCACACTCAAATTAGCATTTCAGCCTCACCTAGTTGGTATTACCAAGGCACCTAAAGAACTACACCTGAAATTCATTGGGCTCTCAGTAGATGACATTTTAAAGTCATTGTTTGACGTTAAGAAAGATCCAACTGAAGTATGGAAATATGCAGAATAGCCACGCCTTCAGCAACATGTTCGAAAAATGCTTTCTTGCTTTTCAACCACTTATTGCTGTGAATCTACATTCTCCTGCCTAAACCAAATCAAGATGCTCTTAAGGTCACAAATGTCTGGCACCCATCTAGCAGATCAGCTGAAACTGCGGACCTCCATGCTACAACCAAATATTTAAATTCTTTCTAACAAAAAGCAGACATAACAAAGTCATTAAAAGGTTAGTTAACTTTGAAATTAACAAGTAGTTTTCATTTTCTGAAATTATTAAGTACATTATTAAATACATAGTAGTTAGATTTCTTACAAAATAATATACATCTTTAAGTATATCTAATTAAAGTTCCTTGAATGCAGCCTTATTTGATTGCGGCTAAATGAATGCGGCCTTCCAACATGAAAAGGTTCCCCACCTCTGATCCAGGACCTCACGTGGTGCCTACCCACAGGTCTACATGTGTACCTGCATGTCTTAGCTACAACAGCAATGAGGCCATGGGCATATTTGATACAGAGAGGAAATTCCTATTTAAGAATGATAATCATTTTCACACTATTCACTATTTTATACATGTTACTTCACATGACACTCACAACCATCTTATGAGATAGGCACTATTATCCCCATTATCTGATAAAGAAATTTAAGGCTCAGAGAAGTGAACTGATTTTCCCAAGGACACACAGAGAGTTAGGAGAATGATGAAGGACCCCAACCAGTCTGACCTCAGAACCAATACAAATGGGGATGAAAATACCTCCAGAGATGGCTGTGAGTTCAAATCGTATTATGTAAGTTTTTCCTAATGAAGCTCTAAACTCCATTCATCAAATTAAGATTTATCTCATGGGCTGGGCACCGTGGCTCATGCCTATAAGCCTAGCACTTTGAAAGGCCGAGGCAGGAGAATCACTTGAGATCAGGAGTTCGAGACCAGCCTGAGCAAGACCCCATCTCTACAAAAAATAGAAAAGTTAGGTGGGCATGATGGTGCTCACCTGTAGTCCCAGCTACTCGGAAGGCTGAGGCAGAAAGATCCCTTGAGCCCAGGAGCTGGACATTGCAGTAAGCTACGATGATACCACTGCACTCTACCCTGGGTGACAGAGCAAGACACTGTCTCAGAAAAAAAAAAAAAGATTTATGGCATGATTCACACATGCATTACCAATTCTCCAAAGGTAGCAATATAATAACCGCCACTGCCACTATCACTTGCCAGGTATTTTACATGCATCATCTCAAATCCTCACAACTTTCCTGCCAGGCTGGTAGAATTATTCCCATTGACACATGGGGAATCTAGGCCCAGAAAGGTACAGTAATTTGCCTATGAACACACAGCCTGTAAATAGCAAGAACTGGGATTTTAATTCAGATCTCTCTGACTCCAATGCCTATTCTCTTTCCAACATGCTATGTGACCCAAAATAAAATATATTTAAGGGCAAACTATTCTTTTACAATGTAACCAATCTTTACAATTCAGAAGATTCTTCTAAATCGTGCACAGCTTTGAAATTAAAACAATGTTGGTCTGGCAGTGAACACAGCTGGATTAAAACCAGGTTCGGTCAGTTAATAGCTGTGTGATTTTGAGTATGTAGTGTCATCTCACTAAGACTGCATTTCTTTATAATGATGCAACTTCCCAGGGTCTCTGTGAGGACCAAATGGGATAAGGTGTGACATATATGCAGGTGCCATGGGCCTGGCACACAGACAGTGTGTTATTTTTCTTTTCTTAATTCATCAATTGTTTTCCTTTCTGAAAAATGAAAATAACCGGTTGAGATTTCTGCTTGAAAGATTTTAGATAAACCAGCTATTATTGTATAAGACAAAACACAGAATGTTCAAGACAAAAATCAGTGTAAGTGATACAGGAAATCACTGAATCTCCCCTTATTCACCAACATTCACGGAGCACCAACTATGTGTAGGACTTGTGCTGGGCATGGGGGGTCAGTAGTGAACCCCCATCCTGGAGTATAAATTCTAATAGAAAAGAGTCAGAAAATAAACACAAAGAGAAACAAGAAGGCCATTTCAGAGAGTCAAGTATTATGGCTGGAGGTAGCAAAGCTATCTCTCATTTAGCTGAGAGGGAAACTCTGACCTCCAGACCAGAGAGAGGACTTCAAATTGGCCCAAGGCCCCACACAGGATTACTGGTGCATCTTTGCTCTCTAGACTAGTAGATCTCAAATTTTCACACCCATCAGAATCACCTGAGTGGGTTGTTAAAACACAAATTAATGGGTCCCATCCCTAGAGTTTCTGATTCAATAGATCTAGGGTAAGGCCCAAACATTTGTCTTTGGACCTCTGAGCTCCAGCAAGCATAGCATTTTAGGAAAACACTTTTTGGCTGGACATGGTTAATTGAGTTCATTTAAGGCAGGTGGATCTAAGACAGGCGATTATTAGTCCAGTTTTACAAATGGCAGGTTGAAGTCCGAGCCATCAGATGAGACTTCCTTTGAATTTGTAGGATGTATCAGGTGTTGACGTCACAGATTTTGCTGTGAGAATCTTTGATTCTGAAATACTAACGTAAAGGCCTGCACACATTTATCTCTGGTTTTCAAAGCCACCAAATACCTCCCCACTGACCTTTTCATTATGTGCCTAAAATAAAGAACTATGTCCAGCCAAAAAGTGTTTTCCTAAAATGCTGTGCTTACCGGAATTCCAGAGGTCCAAAGACCATAGTCTGGGATGAATCCTGGCATTCTGGCATATGGCACCTTCAGCTGCTGGGCCCCCAGTATGGAACAGTAGCAGCCATATTTAGGGGTTCCATCTCTGCTTCAGGACAGGTGAGGGTCTCCCCTCAGAATTACCCTCTTGTAAAACTGGGGTAGTTGAGAGTCATGTATGGGGGAGATGAAGTTTCTTTCTTGGAAAGATGGCCCCTCTCTGCCATACATCTTACTGCCATAATAATCCTCTAACACTCAACATCACATGGTGGATAAGCACCTGGACTCCGAAATGAGATGACCACAGTGTGATTGTGGCCAAGCCCTCAGACCTCCATGAAATCAGTTCTTTTATACGATACATGGGATGGCTTTGTCTGCCTCCTGAGATCATTATAAGAATGAAATGAAATCTTAGAATTGCCCCAAAGAAACTGTCACCAAAAATTCCGAAGAAAGGCTTTCCACCCAGGGACTTCAAATAGGACCTAATTTTCCCCCAAAGTATGAATTTAGCACAGCAGGTGGCACAATGTAAGCCAGAGAAAGAACATAAAGTAATGGCTAAGAACACAGATTCAGCCTTGAATTGCTTGGGTCCCAGGCTTGGCTCTACTCCTCGCTAGCTATATGACCTCAGGCTCACTACTTAACCTCTCTGTTCCTCAGTTTTGATCATAATTGTACCCACATCATAAGACTGCTATGAAAACTCAATGAGTGACAATTAGTAAAACCCTTGAAAAGCATCCGGCTGATTATAAGTATTATTATTCATTTAAAATGAACAGTATTAGTGTTCCCTGTTTGGTTGTCATTTCCGCTCTTGTCTTCATTCATCCTGGTGTTCAGTGTGGCTCCTTCATGCTTCTCACACACCCTGGTGCACCTGTGATTCTCATAACTTTTGAATCTGGTCCCTATTATTATCCCCCTGCCATCCAACATTTTACCTAATGATTTGTCATCTCCTTGTATTTTCCGTTTTCCATTCCAACATGAGCCAAATGTTTGTCTCCCCTGCATACCCTGTGAGGTTTAGAAGCCTTCATCCCAGGACAGTGAAAATCTCTGTCATCATACTCTAATCTGGACTGTTGTAATTCGGCTGCTGTTTGAAATGAACACCCCTGGAAACAGACTGCTTCCTTTCCTAGACCTGCAGATTTCACAACGTAATCCTCTAGAATGAACAAACTATGGGTCGTGTCAAATAGCAAAACCGATCAATTGGAAAAAGGTAGATTTTTAATTTAACTTTTATCAAAGATCTCAATAAAATAAAATAAAAATCCAAAAGTCAGAGACATAGAACTCTAACCCTTAAGAAACATAGAAATCACGTGATCATTTCACAGGTTGTAAACTGTCCAGGTTCACAGCATCTCTTAGCGTTAAAAAGATTGTGCGACATTATTTCTTCGTGTCAAATGTACCTTTGACATACCTCAAGCGAACCCAGGGCCAAAGGCTGTCCCACGGAAAAATCTCTGCTATTTCTCTGCAGGGCAAGGAAGTCTCCTCCACGGAGGTCCCAGGAGAGAGAAGAAGTTGTGAAAAGGAGACAGAACTGAGATCTAATGAGGCCCCGTCCACTGGGGCCCCAATACTCCTGTGCGAATGTCTCCATGTGTCTGTGACACACACAGTTCTCCACTTCCTTTCTTCTAACCAGATGCAGGAGTGTTCAAATTCCCCAAAGAAATCCTCATTACAAACTCTGAAATAAGGCCTTCCACACAGAAAATAAAATCTAAATTTGTTTTGAAAGATGACTGAGGAAAACGGTACACATGTTTAAAATCCCTACCATGTATATCTTACTAACAAATCTTAAACTAAATATTACAAAGAGAAGTGCAATTAACACCTATGTTCTTCTCCATCAAGAATTATCAACTGATTTTAACAAATTTTCTTACAGTATGTTCCCCTTGTCAAAAGAAATAGAATATGACAGACAAAGCCAAAATGCCCTTTAGCCACTGTCCTCATGCCATTTCTGCCACACTCCTCTAAAAAGAGTAGCCTTCCATTCTGCCGTTTATACTGACATAACAAGGTCTGATTATTAATATATATTTGATTGTTACATTCATTAAATTGGTTCTGTTTTCTTCCCGCAAAAGAGCGTGTGGCCTTGCAGATGCTGAGTTTGGTTCATGAACCAGAAGAGTCTGATATTTGTAAACAGTCCTTAAATAGATGCTCAGATGATTGGTATAAGCTCATCCAAGATGCTGATGTAAAAGGGAAGTGGCATAGCAAAAATTGGGATGCTTCTATGTACAAGCAGAATCCTGCCAGTGTTGAAGATGTCACTGGCAACTATGCACCTCGTTAGCAAACCAAGAGGCCAGAAAAGGCCAGGCCAAGGTAAAGTACATCTGCTTCATCCCTGTGGAGTCACTTCACTTCCATGATCTCTTACATATTTGGATAAATAAATCAAAACGTATATAAGTTTGGGAGGACATGCAAGGTGTCTTCCAGACAATCTGTAACCCATCTGCAGCCATGTCATCGGTGTGAGAAGTGGGACAGGCATGAAGCCCCCACCACAATGGCCAGATTTTGGACAGAGATCAGAATCCCAAAGTAGGAAACAGTGAGTAAAAAAAAAAAAGGCCTGGAACATGAGAATTTTTGTAGGAGGAGCTGTGTCTAATAGAATGCATCCGCTGTTCCTCTCCCTCCGACCACCTGGACCTGATACATAATAAAAGATGGCTGGGTCAAAAGCAATGAGCCCAACGCAAAATTTCCAGATTTTCTGTGTGAGCCAAAACAGCGGCTAGGACTAAAGAATTCCCAAAAGAACTGAAACCTCGAAAGGAGGAAACGTCTGATGTCTGAGACAGAAATCTACGAATCACAAAGGGATGCTCCCAAATTAGACATCTGAAAAGGTAACCTGGGATAGGGAAGGTACCAAAGACCCCGAGGGCCCCAGGTAGAACAGGTGATCAACAACCTTCCAGGGACAAATGGTAGCTGCTAAGGCCTTGGAGGTAAGAGGAAATAGGAATGGAACTGAGAAATTCTTCGATGCTCACTAAGCCAACTCTCAGGTAGAAACAACAGCAATACGGAGACTAGACACAAAGGAATTCAAATATATGCTAAATGCTTTATATGCAAGAAGAAGTAAAGACAAGAAATATGACTTCCTCAACATTTACTAAAAACGTGACCAGTACAGAGTCTGGTCCCAAGGTACAGTTTGAAACTAAGAAATTCTATTTTAAGATATGTGTACACTTTTTATAGGCAGCAATGACCTTGGAACTCTGGGATTTGCTCAAATTAATTCCACTCTTCCACCAAAAATGGTGTCCAGAGGGTCAAGTCTCAGAAATACTTTTCTACTTCGAACAGGTACCCTCTGAGCAGAAAATTTAAAGGACTCAATTGAGACGGAAAATTCACATCAATAAGTATGTCTAAAAACAGTTTCTTAAACTTCTATTGAAGCAAGGGTGATATGGTAGCTGGATCTGGTTGAGGTATTTGCAAAATGCTGAGCATGTCGATAGTCGATAGTCGAAAAATGTTAAGTTTCCGCTTTTCCAGAAGGTTCCACAGGTCCTCACTAAACCTAATTAAAATGGCCTTAAGACAATGCAACTAAAGTGTTGGAGAGGTGGCCTCCGCTTTGTTCCAGACAATTTTGTTTAGGGGAAGATAACCATCCTGAACCGGAGCCAGCCAAGATGCAGAGAGGAAGCTGGCAACATGCCCGGTTTCTTTAAGGCCAGAAGCTTTGGGAAAATAACTGATTATTCCTCCCACCCCACCCCACCATGATTTGAGACAGTTTAGAATCTTGGCTTAAAATCATGGTTTCTGAGCCGAAAACCACTCCTCCCACTCCAATACACACACTTCCTATAACAAAAGGTGAAAAAATAATGCAAAAGGTGAAGAGATGATAAATGGGTAATATTAGGCAGAGGAAAGATTCACTGAATAAAAGAAAAATTTAACAGTTAAAACATCCAGAGCTCTGGATCTGGAAATAGGAGGAAGGACTGGAGACAGAAATGGCTTTGAACTCAAAGCTGGTACAGTAGAGCAGTGGTCCCCAACCTTTATGGCACCAGGGACCAGTTTCAGGAAAGACAATTTTTCCACGGACAGGAGCAGGGGGATAGTTTCAGGATAACTCAAGTGCATTACATATGTTGTGCAGTCAAAACTCTCTGCTAATGATAATCTATATTTTCAGCCTCTCCCCAGCACTAGCATCACCGCCTCAGCTCCATCTCAGACCATCAGGCGTTTAGATTCTCACAAGGAGCATAAAACCTAGATCCCTCGCGTGAGCAGATTACAGTGGGGTTTGTGCTCCCTTGAAAATCTAATGCCGATGATCTGACAGGAGGTGGAGCTTATGCAGTGATGCAAGCAATGGGGAGCAGCTGTGAATACAGATGAAGCTTCGCTTCCTCACCTCCTGCTGTGCGGCCCAGTTCCTCACTGGCCACAGGCATCAGTACCAGTCCACAGCCCGGGGTTGGGAACTGCAGCAGTAGAGCAAAGCAAGGTCCTTGACCCAGGACTGTTACATACAGTTGCGTAGGTTCTACACAACCACATGCAGCAGCGCTGACCTGGACACCTAGGAACATTGTGCTCCCACCTCCAACACACCTGGCACCCAACCATGCATAGCCAGACTTAGCAGAGATGAAGGGGACAGTTAATAGATGAGACACTGCTCAAAAATTCAAGCCCCTGGAAGTGGAGGTCAGCCAAACACTGCCCCAGGGCAGAGGAAGGGCAAACTCAAGATGTCTTAGAGTACTCCCTCTCAAGGTCACCTTGTAGAAATGATTCAAAATGGCCTGGGGCTAGGACCATAGTAACTTGGAGACTCTCCTACCTAAATAGAGATACTGCCTAGACAAAGACAATGGGGACCTTTGGAACTCCCACCACCCTCCAAGCAAATAGTTAATCTGTGAAACCTGGTAAATTTCTGGAGCTCTTCCCCACCAGGAAATCCAATGTCTAGTCAGCCCATTTGGGTTTTTGCAAAAATTTTTTGCAAACAAAAATTTAAAGAAAATTGATGGTGTTAGCCTGGAGGCCCTGTGAATTTGGGAGGCTGACCACGTAAGCCCTGTTCCAAGTCTTAAAGTCCAAGAACCAAGAGTGCTGGTGTCTAAGAGTAGAACTTGATGGATGTCCCTGCTCGAGGGGAGAAAGTGACTTCCTCTTTTTTTCAACCTTTTTATTCTCTTCTGATCTTCAATGGATCAGATGATGCCATTTGCACTGGGAAAGCCATCTGCAGCTCTCCAGCTTGCAAACTGTAGGACTTTTCAGCCTCCACAACTGCATCAGCCAATTCCTGTAATAAATCTCCTCATATATACACACACATATATGCCTTATTTTATATCCTTATATATGCCATATTGATTCTATTCCTCTGAAAAACCCTGACTACTACAAGTCCCTTGTGCAATTCTCCCCCCTTGGATATGGGCTGGTCCTAGTGACTTGTTTCTGACAAATAGAATATGATAGAGTCGATGACATGTTACTTCCAAAATCAGATTGCAAAAGACTGTGACTTCCATCTTGCTCACGCTCTCTCTGGCCCTATCACTTGCTCACTCCGACAGAGCCAGCTGCCATGTTGTGAGCTGCCCAGTGGAGGGGCCCATGTGGCAAGGAACCAAGGGTGGCCTCTAGCCCGTGAGGGACTAGGCCCCCAAGCCAAGAGCCCGTGAGTAACTGTATCCTGCCAACAGCCCCATGAGTGAGCTCGAGAGCAGAGCCCTCTGCATCGGAGCTGAGTTGATGGCATCCCCGGCTGACACCTGGACTGCAGCCCGTGAGAGGCGCCACGTCAGAGGACCCAGCTCGGCCACACCAGACTCCTGACCCAAAGAAATGGTGAGATAATAAAGCCACTAAGTTTGGGGGAGTAACCTGTTACACAGCAATAGGCAAGGAACAGAGTTTCCTTAGAAAGAGACGGGGATTGTTTTTTTCTTTCCAGAAAATTGTTGCCCAAGAAACACTGACTGTCCCTGGACCCATGCACTTAGGGGCCATGCCGAGATGCTTAAGAAAAAAGCCATGGTGACATCAATTTATAGGCTATGCTAATTTAAATATATGGTGTGACAATGCGACAAAACTATTTTTAATTAGATTAATAAATTCTCATGCTCAGACCACCTTTTAAAAATCAAAGAGACATCAATCCAAGAATGGATTAATAAAATGTGGTATATGTATACCATGGAGTACTATTCAGCTCTAAGAAACAACAGTGATATAGCACATCTTATATTTTCCTGGTTAGAGCTGGAACCCTTACTACTAAGTGAAGTATCCCAAGAATGGAAAAACAAGCACCACATATATTCACCAGCAAACTGGTATTAACTGAGCAGCACCTAAGTGGACACATAGGTACTACAGTAATAGGGTATTGGGCAGGGGGGAGGGGGAGGGACGGGTATATACATACATAATGAGTGAGATGTGCACCATCTGGGGGATGGTCATGCTGGAAACTCAGACTTGTGGGGGGAGGGGGGAAAAGGGCATTTATTGAAACCTTAAAATCTGTACCCCCATAATATGCCGAAATAAAAAAAAAAATCAAAGAGATAAATGATCGTAAACGCATGCTGTTTAAAATATCTTTCTTTTCTATCCCTAACATTACCAGTAGTTCCTGTTTCACCCCGCTTTCTGCCAGTGCTCAAATAAAACACCACGAATGAGCATCCAGATTCTGGTGTCCCCAAAGAAAGGGACCAGGGCTCCTTAAGTGACAACTGACCGTATGTTTGGGGCAGAAAATCTAAAAGTGAGCCTGAAGATCTTTGTTGTCACAGAAAAAATAATAACTTGCTCAAAGATATCTGGAGGTGGTAAAAAAGGGGTTTGAAAGAGATCCCACTGACCAAACTGTGACCATTTGAGCACCAAAGAAAAAATCATAATTATAGCTAATCAGGGGACATCAAGACCCTCCAAGGCCACTAGGACATAATGATGATCCAAGGTTAAGCTTAAGCAAGCTTCTAAAAAGTCCTGCTTGCTGGTGGGAATCCATTCATTCATGCTGCCACAAAGAGACCAATGCATGATCCTTAAAGGATGAAGACATAACCACCCGGCATGAGGTAGGGAGGCATCAAGAGAAACAGGTTTGTGATCTCACGACTGGTCCCAGAACCACTGAGATCAAAAGGAAGCAGAGCACAGTGAGGGGTGGTCTGAGAGGAAACAAGTGTCCAGGGGCCTGGCAAGTGGGAAGCTGGGGACGTGACTTAGGGACACGTGGGTGGCAGCACTGCTTTCTCCCACAGATGTGGATGAGCTGCATGATGTCGAGGAAGTGCAGGGTCTGTGAGCATCTTTGTAAGAGCAGCACACGGACTGTCGGCGTGAAGTTCCTCCTGAGTGTCGATGGAAGCCGCCTGCAAAGGCAGCGGCAGGCCAGTACCGAGCTGTCTCCGTACCTCTGGCAGCTGTTCGCCATGACGGGAAACCAAGGGGCCAAAAAATGTTGCATCTGCTCCTGATCCAGGGAGCTTCTACTCTGGTGTTAAATTTCTACACCTTTGGCTTAACGAGAAAGGAAACGAATGGTCTCTTCTCATCCCCCCGCATTACCACCAATCCATACCCTACTAAAACACTAAAAGGTACAAGTTATTCATGTCTTCAATTTTAAGAGACACTGCCAAATGAGCGCTCGAAAAGGCTGTTTCAATTTTCACTACTCCACAGCGAGCAAAGCCACGTAGTTGCTCAGATCCTTGTCAAGACTTCATGGTCTGAAACTTTTTAATTTTTGCCAAATTGATGAAAGGGAGAAAAATGCTAGTTTTCAGATTTAATTCACAGTCTAAAGAGCCTAAAAAGTGCTTAGGGGAGGGGAATAATGCCTTGCAAATAGCTAATACAACAAACCATTTTGGAAACTGGCAAAAGATAAATAATTGTATTGCCATTTCCTGGGTGTCTGTTTTGTGCCAGGGACCAAGCTGGACGACGTGCAGAAATTATCTCCAGTTCTTGGAGCACCGAAGCATCATATTCCCACTTCACAGATGCAGCAATGAAGGTTCAGAACAATAAAGTAATTTGTCAAGGTCACATCACAAGTACACTGGGGAGCTGGGATTTACACTTAAGTCTAACTACACGAGGGCCAATGGTCAAATAAAATTTTTTTTACCACTTTATTTCATAAAATTTCACCCATAATAAGTAAATTGTAGAGTTACACAAACATCACCACCTTCCAGTTTTCAAGTCTTTCCATCACCCCAATATGTTCTCTCATGCCTGCTTCCTATAAACCCCTGCTCCCATACCGAGCCCCAGGAAGCTGTTAATCTGCTTTCTGTCTCTACAGATTTGTTTTTTGTGGGTTTCTCCTACATTATCTTTTGCATCCAGCTTCTTTCACTCAGCATAATGTTTTTGAGGTTTACCCGTGTTGTATATACCATTCCTTTTTATTTCTGGTAGTATTCCGTTGGATGGAGTCACTGGTTGTAGACATCGGGATTGTTTTCAAGGTTTTGGCTACTATGAATAATGCCGCTATGAAAATTCATGCTCCTGTCTTTCTGTGGACATATGTTTTTTCATTTCTGTTGGGGAGATTCCTAGAAGGGGAATTGCTGGATTTTATGGCAACTGTATGTTTAACTTTTTTTAAAAAAAAACTGCCAAACTGTTTACCAAAGTGGTTTCACCATTTTTTTATGCCCTCCAGCATCAAATAAAAATGTTAAGCTGGATATTCAAGAAATGTGAAAGACTTTGCATCTATTCCACTCGTGCACCAGTGGGTGTGTCTGTGTGTCAGACGTACTTCAGCAGCCTGGCTTCTGCGTGAAAAAAATCAAGCCTGCAACACGTGGTCCCACTTCAACGTACCAACTCAACAGTATGACAGCGGATCCGGTGGGGCTCCTGAACAGCCCTTTCCTGCAGACACACCGAGGACAGGGCAACTGAAATAATGCTTACGTCTGGGGATAGAACAGGCCCTAATGACCACCATTTCTCACTGCCACCTCACTTCTTCACCATTCTGCTTTACTGACACATCAATTCCCTTTTTCACGGTTGACTTCTGGTAGCTCCCTGTGGAATCTATGTTTAGAATCCTCATTGGGTCCCTCTATGTCCTATTTAGTACCTGAGGCTCTTACCAATAGATAAGAAATAAATGGCATCATCAGGCTCATTTCTCCCCCTTGAAGCTCGGATGAAAGTGCCCAGCAAGACCACATCAAATGCTTAACTCCATGACCTCAACTACCCACTCTGGCTCACCTGGACACACCCTACTGATCACCACCATCTCTTTGGCTGCATCTATTAACAATCCGTGGCTTTCTTCTTCTCCAAAACAATCTGAGTCCATTTTATAAGATTCCATGAGACACTCCAACTGCTTTCTAATGGGCCCAATGCCGTAATGTGTTTACAAATGCTATTATACTTGTCGGACATGGTTTGCTTTCAATAATCTCATAGCTTTTTTTATTTAGTTGTTGGAATACCACAACCCTCTGTTTTCTCACTCTGTGTCTGTTCATCAAGTGCACAAAGCACGTTTTCTCCACTGCCCCAGAGTGCCACATACTTGATCTAGGTTAGGGAAGAATAGCAGACACAGCCCCAAGGCAGGGAAAACTGTACAGGCCTAGGGGAGAGTTAGGGTAGGGAAGGAAAGAAGATATACCCAAACATTGTCCTGTTATAATAGGTAAACGTATGTGTTTTTTTTTAATTAGTTATAAGTCAGAAGGTAAAATGTGCTTAGGAGACATTCCCTACCTCAAACCTTGAATAGCCAAATTTACTAATGTCATCTGTTAGAAAATTTCATTTGAAATCTGTTTCTAAAAGCAGTTGCAGAGAATCAAACCCCCAGAGAGAAGAAAGACTAAAAATCATCACCAAAAGCCAGCCATCTCATTGCCTGTCTGTGGCTTAGCTTAACATTGATGCCCCCCACCTTGGCCTTGTGTACATATACCAGTGCCAAGGTAACTAACGGACAAGCCTTCCCTGTCGGACAAAGTGCCTACTATGTACCAGGCAGTTTTCCATTCACTCTGCACACATCACCTTATTTAACCTTCAAAAAATCTAGTGAGTTAGCTGTAATTATCCTCACTTTACAGAGGAGAAGCTGAGGATCCAAGAAGGTAGGTAATTTGCCCAAGCTGGGGTAGCTAGTAAGCAGCAGAGGCAGGCTTCAGACTGAAGACTTCAGTCTCCAAAGCTCATACTCTTTTAACTAAGCCAGGCTGCCTCCTGAGTTAAATTCCCCTGTCCCTCACCATGGCTGCCACAAGATTCTACCATCGCTTCATCATCATCAATAAATATTTATCAAGGACCACCGCCTACACAGCATTGCTCTCGTTTCCACAGCAACACACTGTCAGGGAGTCATGGGAGTATCCCGTGCTTGAAAGAACGATGCTGTACTGTCCTCTGATCATGGCTCTGAAAGGTGACAGTTACACTACCACAGGGGACACTGTCGCAGCTGGCAGCCTGGAGTCTACAGGAGCTGTGCCGAGCACAAGCAAGAAGAAACTGAGTAGAGTAGAAAGACAGTAGGTTGTAACCCAAGAAGATGGTCTGCCTTTACTATGCATTTGCAATTGTTGTTAGAACAGAATCCAAGCCAGGTTTGCACATTAATTGTTCTTTTATTAGGAAACAAATCAAGCAATCCATGACAGAAAGTAAAATTCGACTGTACTGCTAACAGTTCCCCAGAGGTACAGAGCAATGATTATCGAATTAAATGACTACATTGCTAACAATTGCAAGCTGAAGTCAGTCCCCTATAAGATCCATTTTTGCTCTCAATATATGGAGTCTGAAACCCCCTAGTAAATGGACTCATTATCCCCTTCTCCGTTTCACTGCCTTCCTCTTGCCCTATCCCAAATCATGTTTTGCCACACTGTTAACAGGCTGTTTTTAAATTCCTTTTTACTATCATTCCTTATAAAAATTGTCATGGCTCAAGAAACACATCTTAGAATAAGAAAAAAGGAAATTGCCTTTTGATGACAAGCTTCCACCCCCAACTCTTGGATCCCATGATTAACATGTTAGGGGAAAACATGTTGCCCCAACTACACTGTAGAGGTAAGCTTACAAATTGAAATTCTCCTCAAGCCCGGGAATTTTTCAGACCAAAAGAATAGGGGAAATTCACTGCTTAGTTTTCAAATGTATTTACCCAAACTTGCCAAAAGTTTTAAATAAAATATTTTAGAGGAAATCAAGCTATATAGTTATAGTTACACTAGATTTGGATTCCAATAGCTTCTGCATTTAGGAATAAAATAAAAAGGCCATTTTTAAAGGACAACATCTGCAGTATTCCTGCTTCTACAAATACAGATGTTCAAGAGGAAAAAATAATCTAATTTAAATGGTCTAGTTAGCATTAAACCAGAGAGGGAAAGATGGATATGGACAGAAAATCCCCATGTCTAAGAGAGGCTTAGAATGCACCAAATCTCCAGCACAAGCTAATCCCACTCGTTTAAGGAGCCCCTGGAACAAACGCAGCCACTTTCCAAATATATGCTGTAGTAGGTTTACAAAAGCCACTGGGCTCAGGTACAACCAAAAGAAACACATGGTGCCTTAACTGTAGATGGATTTCTTCCCAAACTGTACTCCCAGGATTGGCTTTTCTTTCCCATGTGTTCCAAAGAGCAAACAAAGAAAAGGTGCTTGCTCCTCACACCTCTTTAAATGTTTTAACAAAAGGCTGCTGAATAAACATATTACTCATCTAGAAATTGAAAAGAAGTTCTATTCCTGATATGAAAGCAAGCAGATTTGCATTTTAATCGTTGTGGGCGAGCGCCACCTGGCGGGAGCACCTGGGACGGGCGCGCGTTCCGCGCTGGACAGCTTCCCGAGCCGGCACGGGTTTTACCGCCTGCTGCCCGAGGACGGTTCCAGGCCCGCGACCGGGTATTTTGGATCCTGTGTTTGCCGCGGGAACGTGAGTACTACTGACGCGTGGCCGGCCGCTCGGGCCTTAGAGCCTATAAAATCCGAGTGGCGACTCACGCCCGCGCTCCCAGGGCCGACCTGTGAGCATCCTCGCCGGCGCCCTCCCCAGCACACCTAACACAGATCCCGAACCCAGGGAAACCAGAACCGCGCACCATCTTTAGCACGGTGCCGGCGGCTGCTCCTCTTCTCTCCCTCGCTAATCCAACCTTTCAGCTTCACGCACCTCAAAGAGAGTGTCTCCGCCGCCGCCCAACTTCCCAGCCGGGGAAGCAGGCCGTCCCTTCGCAAAGTCTCGCACGCAGTTTCCGTTTTCGTCCCGAGCACGCGGGGCGCTAAACGCATTTCCAGCGGAATGTCACTCGGGCGCTTCTCAACCTCAGAAGCAGCTCTGCTGGAAGACGCTGCACCCGCCGCACAGGTCCGTTCTGTCTCCCTCTCCTTCCTTCGGCAGACAATACACGGACGCTGCTGTCGCTGCTTCGCAACGCACAAGGAACCTGTTCCTAAGCCCCACTCGCTCGTCCCTGCCCGGCCCCGTGATCCCAGCAACCTCCGCTTGGTGTGGCTCCGCCAGAGCTGTCCCGCGCTAAGAAACTTCGAGGCGATTTTGAACTTGGAGGCGCACCTCCCTTCCCTCCTTCCTCCCCTGCCTGCTCTGTGGGGGCTCAGGGCCGGCTGGAAGCTGTCCGCCCGGGAGGAGGGGCGCAGGGCAACGTGCGGTGCCCGGGCCGCGCTGCTCCCTGGCACAGGCCCACGTACCGTTAGGCGCGCGCCGGGGCAAACCCCCACTTTGGGGAAGCACCTCCGCGCCCCTCCTTCCTGTGGTCGGACCCCAACACGAGCCCCCAAACTTTTCAGGAGCAGACACGCTCACGGGTCAAAGCCACTCCAGTGGAAGGGCCTCGACACAGGCGCCCGGTTACTCCGGACACAGGGCAAGGCGGTGGCACTGCCGCCTCAGTCACGGGCGCCGGCATCCCCGCGGGGCGCTCTCGGCAAGCCTGGAGCCGCCTCTCTCTGTGAGGAGGAGCCGCCGCCCGGCCGCTGGGCCTGCTGGGGACCGGCGCTCCCCACCCCGGGCGCGCGCCGCCCGAGGAGCTGCCGGGGAGAACGCTCCACCCTGGGCGTCGACGCCGCGCGTCTCGCCGCCCCAAACACTCAAGTGACAGATTCCGACAAGTGGGAGGCAGCAAGTGGAAATATTCGCAACAGCAGCGGAAAGTTACTCCAGCCCCGGGGCCGGCAGGAAAGTGACGCGGGAACTTCGCCGAACGCGGGCCGCTGAGGGGCGCGGGGCCGGGCGCGGGGGCCGGGCGCGCCTGGACGCGGCTTCCCGCGTGTGGAGGCTGACACCGGGCTCCGGCCCTCGGAACCCGCGCCCGCCCCCCGCGAACCCGCTCAACTTTCTCCTCAGAAGGCCGCCGGAGCGCACCGGGAGCGAGCGGGGAGCCCAGGGGCCGGCGGGCACTCACCTGCGGCGCTCTGCGCCCGGGCGCCGGGCAGCGGCGGCAGCGGCAGCCGCAGGAGCAGGCTGAGGGCGAGCGCGGCGAGGCGCGCCATCCGGGCGGCGGCGGGCGGCTCAGCCCCTTCCCGCGGGGGCCGGGGCCGGGACTGAGGCGGGCGCGGGGCAGCCCCGCATCGCCGGCGCGGCCGCTGGCTGTGCGCGCCGCTGGGCGCCCCGGCTGGCTCCGCGCGGGCTCCCGGAGCCGGCGCCGCTGCGCTCCGAGTCGAGGCGCGGCGCGAACTGAGGCGGGAGGCTGGGCGGGGGCGGGACGCGGGGGGCGGGGGGCGGTGTCCCCCGAGTCCTAACGCCGCCGCCGCCGCCGCCGCCCGCCCGGGCGCTCCGCCTCGGCCGTGCACACACCCTCGCGCGCACGCCCGCGCCTGGCACACGCCCGCGCCTGGCACACGCGGGCTCCCCCGCGCACCCTCTCCGGGGCTGGCCGGTTCCGGCCGCTCGCGCAGTCACGCGCCTATGCACATCACCCCCACACCCGCACCCGCACCCGCACCCGCACCGCCGCCAGGGTCCTTGCCTCTTCGCCCCGCGCCGCGCCACGCAGCCAAGCATCCTCTGCCCTGCGGGGGCGCAGGTATGGGGGCGGTGGGGGGAGGAGGGAGGAGGGAGCAGCCGTTTGAACTCGGGGTGGGGAACGGGTAACTGGGGGGAAGGTGAGGGGAGAGGGAGGGAGGGAGCAGCCGTCTCAACTCTGGAAAAGGGGCCAGGTGATTTGCAAATGGGGTGGGGGCATCTGCCCAAAGCTGGGGCAGGCAGCTGCTGGCCAGGGTCTCGGGCACACGTTGAGATTAGAATTCATCTAAGAGTACGCACACATACACACACACACACACACACACACACACTCTTCTGAGGGCATCGCTGACCGCTGCATTCACCCGCCCCATCCGCCGCCCAGTCCCCTTGTTCACCCACATCTCTCCCTTGTCCCCACCACCACACGGGAAGGGGCACAGACGGCGCATAAGGTAAACCCCCCCCCCCAGCCGCCTTCCCCTTCCTTTTCTCTGGAGACAGACCACGTAGCTTTTTCCTTTTTCTTGCCGGTCTGAACAAAGACCTGGTTGGGGCTGAAAGCTTAAGACCATAGATCAGAGTCCCAGCCCACAGGCAGGTCTCTCTGCTATCCTGGGAGCAGGGACCCCATGGGAGAGACTGGGCACCACCCTGGTTTTGGGTGGGGGTCTGGCATGTAAAAGCAGGGGGCGGAGACACCGAGGCCAGGAGATGTTCAAAGGATTCACACTTTGTGAACACTTTGCTACCTGGCCAGACTCCTTCTTCTACTGTCAGCACAGCCCCCTCCCCAGTGCTTGCTGGGGTTCCAGGGATTGGGTTGGACAGAGTCATGTGAAAGGCAGGCATTGCCAGGGTCCCAAAAGTGGGGAGCCCAGGCTCTGGATTGGACTTGCTGCAGCCCTCTCCCATTCCCCAGTTCCCACTAGGTGGAGTGGAGCAGTTCCCTTGGGAGGAGGCCCAATCACTGCCCCCACCCCATACTTGAAATCCCAGGCAAATTCTTCCTTCTCTGGACTCCTCACCACCACCACCACTTTCAAAAGGTGAAGCACTTGAACTAGCCTGTTGGACCAACCAGTGCCTCCCACACTTGCCTGGTCAAAGAGCTACCAGGGAGTTTCTCCAAGCCCTGCTGCCTAGACCCCTGCCAGGGGAGAGTGGGATCCCACAGGTCCCAGGGAACAGCGGGGTGGGGGGAGGCTTGGGAGTCGGATCTTTTACAAGCTGCCTAGGAGATTCTTAACAATTCTACAAACATTTATGGTGCACTCAAATGTGTGCCTTACTCTGTGCTATTCTCTGGGGACACAGTGATGAGGAGCCTTGGGGACAACTGGAATGGGAGGATCCCTTCTGCTCAGAGCCGAGCTGCCAGCTACTTGCTCCGTCAGACACTCACTCAAGCCCTGTCTCGGGCAGGTGAGTCGTTGGGGAGCCTCCGAGGAGAGGCCTGACCCAAGCCCACCTACCACCTGTGACCCCAGTCATGGCTGCTCCTAGGGATTGCCCGAGGCAGACAGATTTCCAAGCCACTAAGGATCTCAGTGTTACACTTGTAACTCGTCCTGGCTCCCTTGGGCTCCTGCCAGTTCATTGCCTCTCTGAAGCCTTCTGGAGAAGTATAAAATAGCAGTTCCCATAGCGTCTTTGCACACACGCCCTCCCTCGCCCTTCTGCGCCCACGCTCTAGGCATGCTGTATCTCACAGGCGGAGCTCCCAGGTCCGAACGGGGCTCACGTGGCCCCAAGAAACAGCCCCATTTCAGTGGTAACCGAGCTGGTGGCGGGGGACCTAATCCCAGCCTCAGGTCTTACCTGGCCAGGTGCATGGCCCTGAACCTGCCTTGCTTTCTGAGCCTCCCTCTAGGCCTGGAAACTGCCCCCTCTATCTTCCAGGAGCACTGCTGCCACCTGCTGCCTGGCGTCGCTCTGGCATCCGTCACAGCGCCCGGCTTTTGCACCTGCCATTCCTCTGCCTGGAAAGCCTGTACTGCATCGACCCCCACCCCCCCCAGTAAACTCACACTGGTCCTCAAGGCTTCTCTTTGGAACTTTGGCCAGCAAGCTCTTCCTGCCCAGGGCATGTGGCCAAGGCTCCCCGCGCTATGGCGATGCTTTTCACAGTGTGGGATGTTGTTTGTCTCCTCATTGGTCTGTTCTCCAACACTGAGTTCCCAAAGGGCACCTGGGCACTTAACACAGGGCTGCTGGGAGGGGGGGTTGGGAGATGGAGGGAGGGGGCTGGCACAGGGCCAGAGGTGCCTCGTGCAAAGCCCCCTTCAAACTGGCTTCTCGGGAGGGAATTCATGGAGTGCTACCTCATTATCTTCTACCTTCCTACACCAAGAGCACAGGTGACCAGAAAGGAGGTGGCCTGTCGGCCTGGGGAGCTGGGACATGGCCACGAGATTCCCCCTGCTCGGGACCAGGGCCAGCATTGGTGCTGAAGGCAGGAACCCAGAGCCTGGGGTGAGCTCTGTGAGAGCCGGCACGTCACCCCACAGCCTCTTTCAGCTTTACTCAGCCAGCAGGCTTGGTCCTCAGGCTCACTCTGTCCTTAAGCCGATAAAACCTTTTGCAAGACCCCTCTGGGCCTCAGTTTCTGTGTCTGCAGAGTGGCTTCCCTTTCACCTCTAGCAGGGACCACAACAGGAGTGTCCAGACATTTTAGCTGCAGATCTCTTTTTCCAAGTGCAGCTTTAAGGGAAACCTGAAACTTGGGGCACCCCTTCAACAGGTGTGTCAGCTTCCTGACCTGTGCCAGGGATCTCCAGGCTGTGCGTTTGCAGCAGAAACGATCGACGTGGTCTTTGCCCTCACAAAGTTTACAGTCTGGTGGGGAAGACTGGGCAAAGAAAAGAAGGTAAGGGCCCCAGGGCTGGCCTCCACCTCCCCAGCCCTGCCGTGCCCACAGCATGGTGGTCAATCCTCCAGGAGGGAACACAGCACCAGGGGGAAGACACCTCTGGCCAGGTGCCCACGAGGAAAGCCAGGTGATGTAGCTAGTGTTTGATCCCTGTCTTAAACGTAAGGAAACTAAGGCTCAAGGAGGGCAAAGACCCTGCGTAGGGAGGTGGGAAGGGTCACTTCACGTGCTGGTGCCTTCTGTCTTCCTGCTGTGGCATTGGTAGCCACTATCCATTGAAACTTGTAATTCAGAATTTCTGTCCTTAGCCACACTAACCACATTTCAACTGCTCTGTGGCCACATAAGGTAGTGACTGCCATATCGGACAGCACAGATGCAGAACATTTCTATCATCACAGAAAATTCTTCTAGTGCTGCTCTGGAGCAGAGGTCAGCAAACCTCTGCCAAATCTGGCCTGTTTTTATAACTAAAGTTTTATTGTGCCACAGCCATGCTTATTTGTTTGCATACTGCTTGTTAGTCTATTAGTTGCTGCTCTAGTACACAGATCAGCAAACTATAGCCCAGGGGCCAAATTTGGCCCCTGCCTGTTTTTATAAATAAAGTTTTATTAGAACAAAAACCCATTTATTCGTTCACATATTGCCTATGGCTGTTCTTGTCGAACTGTAGCAGCAGAGTTGAGTAATTGTAACAGAGACCGTCTGGCCCATAACGCTGAAAATATTTACTGTCTTGTGCTGTCCAGAAAAAGTTTGCCAGCTCCTTCTTTAGAGAAAGTCTTACAGCACAATTTGACGGTTATAGATCTAAAACTGGTTCTCAAAGTATGGTCCTTGGATCAATAGCATCAGCCTCACCTGGTAACATGTTAGAAATGCCAAATTCTCAGGTCCCACGCCACACCTGTTGAATCAGAAATGCTGGAGGTGAGGCCCAGGAATCTGTGTTTCAACCAGCCTTCCAGGCGGTTCTGATGCATGTTCTGATGCATGAAACCGTGGTTCTAAAACACCCATGGAGGAAATGCCAACCAGTGACTGGCACAGTAAGGGTGCTAATAGGCTCCGTGGGTAGCGGAAGAGCTTGGAAAGATGCCAGAGAGTGACAGCCCATCCGCTGCCTATTCCCTCTGCAGCAAAGCCTTTGACATCCCTTCCCAGGAGGCAGTGCCAACCGGAGAGGCCCCCACCCCAGCCGCCTGTGTCGGTGCTCGGGTCCCACTGCCGACCGGCCCCGCCCTCCCACCCAGTCGTCAGCACATTTGGAGCTGCCTCCACACATAAATTCATGGACCAGCTGTCTCTTTTAATCTGGTTGCAAGATGAAACCATTAATAGATGTCAGACACATTGGCAATGATCTCTTCATTAATAATTTCCTCCTTTCTGAGGAAAAAGAAATTAGTAACAAGCAACCATCAATAATTCAAAAATACAAGTTAACCTTTCTATTAGCAGAGTGACTGTGCACACACCGAAGATGCTTCCAGAGCCAGGAGTTCTGGCCTGAGTGATGTTTTGATGGCAAGAATATTAATACGCAGTGATGCTGTCTGTCAAGACACGCAAATATAACTAACGCAAACGCGACTTAGAAATCGTATTTTCCAAGTTTAACCTCACGATCCGACCACTTTGTTCTGTAAGAGCGTGTGTATTATCCAATAACATTGCTCTGTCCAAAAGCAGGCCTTTGCAAAGGGGTCCGTTTCCAGTTTGAGGCCCTCGTGGTTAGAAAGATTTCCCTTATGCTGCGAC